>VXAC01004712.1:258250-537908 GCA_013399225.1 Rhipidura dahli | reverse complement strand
TTTTTTTTTTTTTTTGTGTGTGTACTGGTTTTGTAAAAAAAAGCCCAGAATTGTCAGCTTTTGTCTCAAACCGTTTCCCACAAAATAAATGGGTTAAAGTGAGGATCTAAGACTCAGCTCCACAGTAGGCTCTGCTGGAATCCTTGTGTTGGTGCTGGGGCTGGATGTCTAAGGTTCGTCCCGTGATGAGGAGGGAGGGCTGAATTCCTGGGTTCTGTTACCGATTCTCAGGGTGACCTCGGGCTGGCAATTAACTCCCTGTGCTCTGGTTGCATCATCTGTTACATGAATATGAGTCTTGTCTCTGTCACAGAGGTACTGGGGGTCCTAATTGCTTATGGAGTGCTTTTGGACTGACACAGCATTGCAGAAGTGGAGAAGGCAATTAGTCAATGCAGGATTAAACACGGGCCTGCACTGTTGTTTATCCTTAGCATAAACAAGGAGGAGTGGCAATCAGGGGTGGCAGCTTTTGCAAGGAAAGCTGATTTTTGCAGGAACTCTAGTGAATGCTCTGTGGGGAAAAGATGATGTGGTTTAATCTAGAAGGTAAAGCTACTTTTTAGCCAAAAAAAATTGTTTTTTTTTTTCTTATGGAAATGACAAACCATAATTGTTGGAGATCAGGGCATCATGTCTAAAAATTATGGCCTTTTAAACTGGTTTTACTTGGATAGTGAAGTAGTAAATACACTTTTACTACTCCTTAAAATATACTTTTCATCTAAGTGAATTAATGTCTTGAAAAGCATGTATTTTGCTTATTTCAGTTGTATGTCAGCTGGGAATGCTGAAAAGATTCCATAATTAGAAGCAAAATAAACACTGCTTCTTTGGGGGGGCTGTGTCCATATGTACTGACCATTAGTTGAAAAACAGAGAAGAAAAGACTGTGTGTTCCTTTTTCTTGGTTTTGCTCCCTGTTGAAGTAGCCAGGTGTAGCCACTTCTAAACCATTTAGTGTGCTTGATGTGTCTCTTTACACAGCGTGCTCTTTGCAGTCACAGACAGTGCTTGGGATGTAGTTTTGATCTACAGGAGTGCATGCTGTTCTTTCCAGATTTTCCCAACCACAGCTCCATGGGAATATTTGCCTTGGAAAGAATTTGGGAGTCCTGTGCTTTGGAAATGCTTCCTTGCCCCACTCAGAATAAATGCTGGGATGGAAAATCTGAACTGTCAGTTTGCTTAAGGATACACACACACAATGTCTTCATCTCACTTTAATCCTATCAGGTGTGAAAAAACCTCTGAATGGCTGAGGATAAATAGGAGACAAGCCTAAGAAGTAAAGCTTTGTTTCAACCTCTATACATGGTAAAAAAACGTTTCTGCCCTGTTTGAAATGAAGTGATGGGTCATAAAGGTGATGCCAGTGTTGCATTGAGTCATGGCCTGGTTTCGTGACACCTTAATATTTCTTTTGTTCTGCTTTGACTTCAGTAGACAGCAGCATGTGCAGTGAGAGGGGCTGTGATTTAGGATTCACATCACTGGGGTATTTCAAAGAATATATTTGTTTGTTTCTTTTTATTTTTGAGCTTCTTCCTTTTAATTTTTGTCTGCATAAAAGCTGTCAGACTGGGGGTGAGAACAATTAGTTGCTGGGGAGTCTGTTCACAGTCTCTGTTAACCATGAAAACCCAGGAGAAAAAGGTGCTGCACCCAGTGTCTGCCAGTTAGAGTCAGCCAGAACTCTAAGGGGATTTTTCATGACTATGGCAAAAAAAGAAAAGCAGCTGCTTGTCATTTGCTTAACCTTGCTCGGGCTGAATTTAATCAGTAGAAAACATCTGGAACTGATTCCCCTTCAATTCTGGAGTGTCCAGTAATCTGCTGTGTACATACAACTGGTGCACCTTTAGCATTGGCATACTTGGCTAAATCATGTTTTGCAATGCTGTTATCTTTTGGAAAGAGAGGAGGAAACAACAGTAATTTCCCAATGAGCAAATATTTGCAGTGTTCTGTATAGGTTGCATCGTTGGTTGATTTTGTGCAGCTGTTGTATGAAATCTATTGATCAGAGTTAATAAATTTCCAAGTGAGTGAGACTGTTTATTTGTATTGATTAAAATTGAGCCAAATTCTGAGCTGTTTAGCATTGCTTGACTACAACTGATGAAGAATTTGACCTTGTTACTTTTTCGATAGAAAGCAGTGTTGAATTATGAGTAAATTTTGAGGCTGTAAAAAGCTTCTGCCTATTACCTAAGAGTGCTTTTGCTTAAAAGTCTTAGTCTTTCCTGCAGAATTAGGGTGCTGGATTTTTATAGCAGATAGCTTACGATGCCTGCTTTTAGCTGAATTTTCTCTTAAATAAAACTCAAGACTGACTTGGATGGTAATACTTGATAAATGGAAACCATGTTAAAAATCCACTCAGAGGGAGATATATGGAAAAATAAGATGCATTTAAGCAATATTTAGTGTACACAGTGCATTCCTTCTTTACAAGGGAAGTTGGCAAAACTCAAATATATGTTTTTTTCAATATAAATTGTGTTCACTTGCAGGAGAGCATTTATATTTTTAAAAGAACCACTGTGGAAACAATGAGTAAGTAACTCTCTGGAAATAACTTTTTCTTCTTAGTGTTCTACTCAGAGAACTTTGCAGTGAATATCAGGTGACCTGGACATCATTTCTGTGGGAATTTCTCTCCTGCAGAGGTGGGGGAGGTTGATGAACTTCTGGGATAACCCTTCTTCTCTGCTTTGCTCCCTTTATCAGGGACTTTTTCTACTTTCCATTCCATGCTCATGTGGGTAAAACTTCTTTGTGGCACCTCCTGTTTTGTGTTATGGAACAATTACAGGTGTGATTAGTTCTACCTAAAACAGAAGGGAGCCAGCTTGGGAATATAAAGCAATGCTAATGTCTTTTAAATAAATGAATTATTTTAATTTTGTTTTATTTTTGTCTTTTTCACCTGTGATAGTGATAATCCACCATCAAGCAGGAAAAAAACCCTCCTGGATTTCCTCTCTCTCATTCTTGCTGTGGTCTGACATGGGCTTAAAGTCCATGTCAAAGGAGAAAAATATTTTTTCCCCTTTGGGTGAGGTGACTTATGAGGAGAGCATCTGTAATACAATTCTGATAACTAATTCCTGGAATTCTGGCTTGCACACAGCCTGGTCCTGGATCTGCCTCAGGAGTATGTAAACTGCAACCATGCTCTGACCCTTTGGGTCTATTTGTGTTCCTTTAACTCTTATATTCTGCTGAGTTCTCAGAACTTGATTCCAGTTGTAAAAAAACCAACAACCCTTAAGCAGCATAATGCCAGTGTTTGGTGTTGGTGGCTTTTTCGTGCTGTTTGGAGTGGGGTGAATCAGACCATGGCAATGGGATATCAAGAGCTGGTTGTACTAACCCAATTAAGTTCCTTTCAGGTCAGGTTGACCTGGATCTATGCTAGATTAGTTTGTGCTGAATGAGCTGTCCTGGACCAAGGGCAGCCCTAGATAAAGTCTGCGAGTTTCTCCTGCTGTTTATGTGAAGGGCTCAGACTGGCTCCTTTGCCTATAACCTTGTAAAAGAGAGAGGACAGAGAGTGCCCTGGATTTTGGTATATGCAGGGGTCCAGCAGCTGAAAGCTTACAGGGGTAAATTTAAAAAGACTGATGAGCAGAAAGCATACAAAAAAATACACTCAAGCCTGCCTGACCATGATAAAGTGTGTTAAATAGGATTTTTTTGCTTTTTTGGTTTTGTTTTGTTTTTTCTCCTGGAGGAATGGGATCTCTGGAAGTTCTGTGGTTGAACTGTTTCTAGTGAGGTAAAATCACATTGATAACTCAGTTAGGTCTGTTCATAGGCCAGATGAGCAAAGTCACTTTTACCTTCTAGACATCTAATTAGGTGAGGTAGTGTTGGCTTTTATGGGGTTTCTGCCTGGTAAAAACCTTCAATTTACATTATTTACTGTCATCCTCTTCTTAAGTCTCCTTAAAGGGGTAATGATGTTCTTTGCTAGATAAATAAATGCATTAGTGTATGCCAGTCTTGGATGCAAACTGGCTGCAGTGGAAAGAGGGTTGAAATACTTCCTGGGCTTCTCTTGTAATTGGAGAGCAAGGCAATTTAAGTTGGAGTCAGTAAAGGCTGTTTTAGTAGTAATTTCTAATAAAAGAATTAATTTGAACAAGTTTATTGCTTACTATTTGAAATGGTCTGATTCAGAATAAGGCTTCTTAAGGAGACTCCTCATGCTTTCTTGTGCTGCCTCTTTTACCTGCACATCTCCCCTCTCAGCACTGAATGGGTTTTAGTGTGTTCCCATTGCCTGGGATGCAGTGACACATCCACAGTCTTCCCTTTCCCTCCCTACCTTTAGCTGCTGCTGTGCCTGGGCCAGGCGCTTTCTCTCTACACAAGATGGAATTATCAGAGATTTTTCCAATGTTTATCTTGTTAACTTCTCTGCCAGCTGTCTGAAGAAACTGTGCTGGGGGCGGGGGCAGAATCTCAAGGAGGAGATGCTGTGCCATTCGAGCAAACCCCATCATCATCATCACCACCACCATCATCATCACCTTTGCAAAGCCAGAAATGGTCAGTGCTTTACACTCATCAAGTGTTCCAGTCACTTGAAACTTCACCCATCTAAATCTGGCTCTCAGATGGGGAAAGGGCCGTATCCAAATCTGCATAAGGGAACACCAAAGCATTTATAGCAAAGCCAGCCCATCAGGCACCTGTTTGAGGGAGATTTGGGAGGTGTTCCCAACAGAAAAACGTAGTCAGTGCTCAGGATAAGGAAATAACTGCATGTGAGCATCAGTGGAAAGGAAGGGATGAGGGGAGGTAGGGAACAAGGCATTAATTTCTCCCTATTGATCTGAAACCAAATCCCTCCAATCCTTGGGTGAAACATTTGGTACCCTTTGTGCTGCTAGGAGTTCAAATGGGAGTGACAATCCTGGGTCTCCATGCTTTAGGATTGTAATAGGAGTCTCTGCATTATCCTCCCCAGAGCAGTAATTTACCTCTTGGGCTATGCCTTCATTATTTCCAGAGTCTGTAACACCTTCCTCTGGGAGTTTATTTGAATTAAATTAATTTCGCTAATATCCTGCCTTTCTAGGGCTGTGACATGCTGCTGCACTGGTGTTGCATGTTTCCCTCCTGCAGCAGTATTAACACCACTGGAGGCTACTGCATGAATTTTCCATTCTCTGGGCAAGTGCACGTTCAGATCTGCACTAAAATCAGTGTAAACAAATTGTGGTGTTTTCTTAACGCCACGTGAACAAATTTATTGTGTCAGAAGCCCATCAAGAGTCCTTGGATACCACCTCAGTCCTGGAAAGTGCCCCAGCTGCAGCCCACAGGATGTTCTCTGTGAAGCCCGCACTGTGTATTTGTCCTGCCCTTGTGCATCTGCTCTTCACTCAGCTGGAGACAAGGCAGTGCATAAAACAGTTCTTTGTCCTGTTGTGTTGTTACCTGATATTAGGCCAATCCAGCTGGGGTTTTTTCTGTCTCAGCAGTGGTACATACCATCCTGGGATGGCTTGTACTCTGCACCTGGGTGGCCAGGGAATCCTGCTGTCCCCAAAATGCACCCACAGAAAAATATAGGTGTGCATATATAGTGAATGATTATTTTGTTCACATTTAATAGAGGAAGTGAAATGGTTATTTCAAATCACTACTGAATGAGCACTTGAGAAGTCTGAAATACTTGTTTTGCTGGACAAAAAGAAGCTCGGTCTTGAGCAATCTCTTATTTCAGATACAAATGGATTTGTTGGTTTCCTTAAAAAGAGCAATTTAACAATTTTCTGTGAGTTTTTACAAGCAAAAAAGAAAAATATCTAAGTGTTCCTACAAAGTTATTCTAGAGAAACTTTTATTCCAGTTATCATTTGATTGTATGACAGGACAAGATGGAACTGGGAAATCACTGTTTGGATTCTCAAACTGAATTAAGACAGTGAGTGGTATCTGAATCTTTCATGCCACAGAAGATGGAAGGGAATATTCTGCAAGGGTTTGCCTGCCAACATGTAGCATAGCATCTCTGGTTGGTCAGTGACGCAAAGCAGATTGTCCTAAACACATCTGCAATTTCTGTCATCTTGACAATGTGTTTGAAACGATTAATGTTGGGTGTTGGTTAGGAAACAAATGTATTTGGATGGATGGATTAGAAAACAAATGACACTTTTTTGTTGCTGTTACAATGAAAATGTTTGGTTGGAAATCAAAATGGTATCATGAGGCTGGGTTTTCCCCTGATGGCTCTGTTAGGGTTCTACGTCTGTAATGGTGAGTTTATATTTGAAAGGGAATGATGAATGTGATAAATAATAAGATTAATAGCACTAAGAACGAGAACTGAGCTGTGTCATTTTCACATAGCAAAGGTGAATTTGTGTCTCAGTCCTCACTAATGTGGTTGAAAAAAGCTTGGATGGAACCAAAGCCTTGTAATGGGACTGACAGGGTAAGGAAACACACATCTGCTGTAATTTGTACAGTATCTCCTTTCCCTGAAGATGCTGATCTCAGTCAAGTCACTCCATAAATTCAGCATTCATCCAAGATTTCTCTCTGGGACTGTCAGAATCTACAGGCAGTCTGCACTGCACTGAGTGTTGCACTCAGCAGTCTCAGCACTGGCAGTGATCTCCCACTTCTCTGTTCCTCAGGGCTTCCTTACTCATCTCCTCAGGAGGATGTGTCCCCTGCAGATGCACTGGATGGGGACAGGGGGCCACTCACACTGACAAGGGGTGTTTGAGAGTGAACATTTTCACCCTCTTCGTGCAGGTCCCTTGGACGAGGGAGAGAAGAGCTTTGTCTCATGACATCTCCGTGGTTCTCACTGTCCCTGGAAAGCCATGGCCTGCTGCCAGAGGTCACCCTCAGTCCCAGGAGCTGCAGGGCACATTCAGATGTATTTCCACATTGTCACCAGGGCAGAGAGACTTCAGGCCTCTGAGGGCGTGTTCCACCTGAGGGTTGTGTCTCAGTTTTAAATATCATCATTCCCTTGTCATACAAACTTTTCAGTTACTGTTGGGAGTGTAGAAGATGTAACTACTCTGGGTCTTCTCAGAATCTGAGTTTCAAAACATTTGAATTTTAATTGTAGCAGCAAAAGCTTAACAGCTTCTTTAGAATATTTTTAAAGCTCTTTAATTATAAATATTTTCTAGGGGAAGTTCTGAATAAGCAATATGAAGAAGTTGGAATGTGGATTAATAAAGAATGCACATCCTGACTGAGCTCTGAAGTACAGAATTGAAGACCCCACAAATATAATTTTAAATAAAATGCGATCAGTTGATTTGCAGTATTTTTAGGAAGATAACTTATTGTGAGGAGGGCTTGTGCTTATGTTTCAGTTTGAATTCTATGATCTGAAGATCTGTCAGTCAAAATTTTTATGGTATTGGTACACATAACAACGGCTATTTTTAATTCTCTTTTTAACAGTTGCAATTTAGACTCTTACTCAAATTACTGCCCTACCTAAAATACTCTTACATCCAAGATTTAACAAGTAAGTATTTGTAGCAAATATATTTGAGGTAGAGAATACTCCTGTAAAATGTTGTTTCTTTACACCTGGAATGTATGAAATAACAGCTGAAGCTTTAGTTAGGAATAGTTTTAATTTAGTGCAGTCAACAGCTACAGATTATACTGTTGAACTTGTTTTGAGCATAAGGACAAACATGGAAATTATTTCCTCTATTAAGATTTACTTTAATTTACAATTGGTTTTTTTTTTTCTGAATAGGCAAGTGGGTAACAATATTGTCTGTATTGAATTCATGATTAACACGAGTAAATAGGGAAATTGTTCTACAAGGATTCAGTTGTGGGAGGCCAAGAACTGCATAAGACCAGCAAATAATTGTGGCATATTTCACTGTAATTACAGTAATTGGGTCTTGTGTTCTTGTGAGTCAAAACATTGACAACAATTCAGAAGATGTTTCTGTTTTTACTGTCACTGCCATTTGTATGCTTTGACCATTAACAGGCATGAAAAATAAAAATGTTTTCAGACTGGTTTATTTTCTTTAATAGCCACACTAAAACTGTACTTCCTTGTTAAAATAAACACTTTCACTATAATGGCAGTTCTGAATCCCATAATGGAATGTAACTCTATATATTTATATTACATGATACATTCCCTATGTGTAATTCTAAGAGTTTGTATGTGTTAAGAGCTCTCCCTGCAGAGCTAACAAGCTGCCAAATTACATTTCACTGACTATTAATTGTTTCAGTTTAAGGTCAAGTTCTTCTTGTCCTTAAAAAAAAAAAAAAGAGCAAGCAGTGAAGAAGGATCACTTTCAAAGCTATTTTTGTCCTACTTTCTTCACTGTTATTGCTGTACATTTCGTTCTTCAGGATAACTGAATGAACAGTTGAGTCTTTCCAGCCTTAAAAAGTTAAATGCATTAGTATTGGTGACTTGAATTTGGCCTTGGAGAGCTGATCTCTCATATTCATGAGAATATGAACATATTGTCAAGGTGTAGATGGTATCTCCAGCTCAAAAACATGTTAAAAATACTTGTGGGCACAAGGATTGTGTCAGATAAGCAAAAGAAACAGACTAAGTCTTAAGAGAATAAGGAAATGCTTGTCAAAATAGTTTGCTGTAGAATATTGAAAAACTTTGCTCTCTTGCCACCATTTGAATGCTGCTTGTGTTATTAGATGCTTTCCCAAAGATGTCCTGGTCACACCCCTCCTGGAGCAGCTGTGGCAGCGTTTGGGCCTCAGGTGGTCATGAAAAGCAGCTCATTTCTGGTTTTCCTGCCATCATAATCCTCCTGCTGCTGCCATGAGGCACAATTTAACAGCTATTAATTAATGTATGTACTGGGCACTTCACTCTGTGGGTATCTCTAATGCTTCCCTTCCCCAGCCAACAACGGAAATGTGTTTTCCAACCTGTTTGCCAGACTACCCACTAATACCCTCCATATCAGCCACACAGACTTGGATGGGTTTGGAAGTCCTCTTTTTCTGTGTGTATCTTTAGAAGAAACAGCTTTCATAACAAAATAAAAGGCAGTACTTCTTTTCAGGAGTAGAGCCCAGGAGAGAGGAAATGTTAAACAAAGACAACCCTGTATTTTAGAGATGGGAGATTTCTGTGATTTGGGTTCAGAATGAGAAACCCCTCTAGGATTTAGTTTTAGGCTGCCTGTTTGCCTGTCCTCTATGTTTTGGGGCCCTTCCAAGCCAAACCATGACTCTGTAGTGCATGTTGGGCAATAATATGAATATTTACTGCATGGCTGTAGATTGTAAGCGGTCCAGCTGCCTGGATGCTTCCCCCTCTGGCCTTCTCCCTCTCACAGGAGAAGGGATAGGATGTGGCATTTCAGGAGTAAATGGAACTCTGCCACCACGGATGTTTTTCCATGCATATGGAAATGCCCTTGAAGCCTCTACTTCTTACAACAGAACTTCTGCCCTCCACCTTACTCAGCTGAACACACTAGAAGATCCCAAATGCTTTGGGTTGGAAAGGGGCCTTAAAGATCATCCAGTCCCACCCCTTGCCACAGGCAGGGACACCTTTGACTAGCCCAGGTTGCTCCCATCCCTTTTATTGTGAGTCATTCCCATGAAGAAAACTGTAAAACAACCCTGGTTATAGTACAGTCAGAAACATACAAGTTCAAGTATCTAGATTGGTAGCTTTTCTTTTGTCACCTAGTTCCATGTTTTGGTGAATGCTTTTATCACAGCACAGTCAGTAGACATTTAAAAATGTTCAGATTAAACTGAAAGGGGAAATATGTGCTTAGTGGGTCTGAAAGGGGCTGGGCTGAGCCCAGTGCAAATCACAGCTCGGTGTCTGAGCAGATAGTGAGGGGCACCAGCACTGCAAGGCTTCTCTCCTGGGCTCCATTAATCCCCAGCTGCCTCCTAAGAGGTCCTATCTGTGTATGAGGAGATCCTTGCACCTCTTTGTGCAGCTGGGCCCTGACCACTTTCTGAGTCTGTCAACAAACCTGCTTGTCAGTGAGTGCCAAGCACGGCTCAGCTTCAGCAGAATGGACACTTTCTCACTCTACAAGTTATTTCATACAAAATATTCAGCTAAATGTTTCAGGCAGATATGCTGCATTTAAAGAAGTTGATTTTGAAATGTGTTTGGTTGGTTTGTAGTTTGTGGGGTTTTTTCTGGTTTGGTTTGTTTTTTGTTTTTTGGTCTTTTTTTTTTGGTGAGCACTGTTGTTTGTTAGGTCTGAAAAGGATGTTCAGGCAGCTGGGTAGATAACACATCCTCATGTGAATTCAAGAGTATGTTTAATCGTTTTTCTCTGCGTGTTTTCCAGAACTACATGCCTTTTTCCAGTGCTACATGCCCTTGTGATTTTCAGTAATGTGTTGGTATTCATTTACATTGCCACGCTGTCCCATCAGCCCTGTAAGGAGTGATTGAGTTCCAGGGGTGTAAGGCAGTGTGTAATTTGGCCTGCAGGCTTATCTAAACAAAAGAATGTACAACAAATAAAGGCAGCATTAGTGCATTTGGAGTGCTGATTGTTTCAAATCAGATACACAGGAAACCAGATGTTGAAGTTTATCTAAAACACTTGCAGCCCAATCTGTAACTACAGCAGGAAGAGTGCTCAGCACTTTTTGCATGGAGTTAGCAATGTGTCTGTAGCAAATGCAAATTTATTCTTATTCCTCAATTCACCTTTTCAGATGCTCTTTTATTTCTGTTCTGCTGGCAAACCAGTGCTTAATTGATTTTGCTGTGATTCTACAGGTTTTTTGGGGGGCAAAATGCAATTCTTGTGCATTGCTCTGAATTTGAATCAGCCACGTCTCGAACGATGATAATAAATTTGGCTGCCTAAAATTAGATACAGAAAGTAGCTTGAGCTTTTTTAACTGTATTGGGCACTTGTAGCTCTAAGAGTTGTGTATGGGACAATGTGTCTGTGTGGCATTTGCAGATGGCTTGAGTGCACAGTAAGGATTTTAAAATCACATCTTCAGATGCTCAGATTTGTAACAGTTTTACATAAAACTAAAGTAAAAATATCTTTATCTTGTTTAGAGTATACTCCTGACACCACTGGAGTTTCACACAGTAAAGAAGAAAAGGTCTTGTAACATAACTTGGATAAAGAAATTATTCAGTCCATGCTAATTATGTTTTGCTGTATTATTCCAGTGTGACTCCTCAGAGGAGCTCGAATGCCATTTGCCTGCTGAGATGAATGATGACAAAAGCAAGTTGAAGAGGGTTTTTAAAAGCAGGCTGGTATTCAGGTAGACAGTTCCAGGCCTCTGGGCTGTCATAAGCTGTTTACTTTTCTTTTTTTTTTCTTTTTTCCTCAGGAAAGTAAGGATTTGGAGATGTCCCAGGCTAGGCCCCAAACCAGTTTGCCTCTATACAGCTTTACAAATGCAGAGTTTTTAAGTGAGAGGACACAAGTTCCTGCCACAGGAAAGCAGACAAGGCATAACAGTGTGGTCTCACAGGCAGCTCATCCCCGTGGGTAAAGGAAGTGTAGCTATCCCAGGGATTTTCTGTCAGGTTGCAGCCTCACAAATGAAATCATAGGTTTATGTCCTAAGTACTGGAGACACTGAGCAGTGCAGCCTGGCATTATGAGAGCGAGGGTTTTGACAGCTTTTGCCTGAAAGTGATGATGAGACAGTTGGCACTGAAAGAGACCTGAGTTTTCCTTTCTTTCACCTTCTATATCTGAGAGGAGCCTGGTGCAAAACCTTCCTTGTTGTTTGTCCTGCTGACGATGGGCACTGCCTATTGGGGAATGGACAGTGCAGTCCTGTTTTCTTTCGCGTTGGTGTTTTGGGAGCTTGCCTCTTCCCCATAGCACAATCACGGAAGTTAAGGATAAGCAATCTAAGGTAAAATAAAGCCAAACAGCTTTACAAACAGGATCCCTGGGTTATGTTTTGATGTGTTTATTTTATGATTTCACCATTTTAGAAATCAAAAGTAAAGGTATATGAAGCTTGGCTTTCTTTTTGCTGTTTGATTTAATCCGTTGCTCTGTTTCAGGGATCCCCAGGTCTGTGGCATTCACTGGAATTTGGTGTACTGTGGTAGACACTATTCCGTATTTTCAATTTGCTGCTTCCAGCTTTTCAAGCTCCCCACAACCTTCCAATTTTTTACAAGCTTATTAAATATTATATATTTTATGATGAAACAGGTACAGCTTTTTCATACTCTCAGTAGCAACACATGGAAAGGAGGGATGGCTCCTCTTTTTTTTCTCTCTTCTCATTTCCTTACCTCCCCTGCTTAATACTCTGCAGCATCAGATGTAGGGCATTAATTCCCATAAAGCCAGTTTGGACAAGGAAATCTTATGAAAATAAATATAGAGAGGGAAGACAGAGTTGTTCTGGCTTGAGCTGCAGCTGCTACAAACTACCATCTGTAGTAGCTGGGCCTTACAACTTCGAGTTTTATTTCTGGAAAACATCACTGCCATGTGTTCAATGTGTTATAATGCTCCACATTTCCTCCAAGAGAAAGCACTATCATGAATGATTATTATGAATTACTTTATTGCTCAGGAGCTTACAGCTTCTTGACATTAAAAAAAAAAATGTTCCTTTTAGTGTGATTTTTGGGAATTTTGATGTATGACTGAACATTGCTGTCTAAATGAGTTTTGGAAGTTCAAGGAAAGTGAGTTAACTTCAAAAACTGAGTTGGTTCCAGAAGGAATGTTTTGAATAAGAAGATAACTGCTCACAATTCTGACAGCCACTTAAACGACAGAAAATATTTAGAAAATACCATGTATAACATCCATTTACCATTAGCATACATTTAGGGACCAGAAAACCTTATTCATGTGTTAATAGTTTAAAGCAAAAACACATAGAATTAATGAATGATAAAAGGATAAAAAGAAATCAGTATTAAACCACTTTTATTAGGGTTGCCCAGATAAAACAAGTGTTCTCTGGTGATGGCTTTAATACTTCACAAAACTAATACTTTGAATTGAGTCAAGTGGCTCTGAGAGTAGTAGGGAGTCTCATAATATCACTACCCAGGTATGATGATCCTCAGAGCTGTGATTGCTGCTTTAGCTTGATATATTAGAGCAGCACTTCTGTGAGCAGCTCTTTTTTCTCTTAATACTTCTGAGATAAATCTAGTCTGCAACCAAAATGGCAAAAATCGTTCTATCCATGGATCTGATCATGGAAGTATGTCAGGGCAGGGGGGAAGCAGTGAGGGGGGAATCTCTGAGACGTGACCCAGATACTTAATTTTATGGAGTTGAGTACATGAGTTCCATTCAGCTGATATATTCAACTATGGAGTATGTGTTGCACAACTCCTGTTTGTGTAGAACACATAATCACTTCACTGTCTTTTTCAAAATGCTCTCAGGAATGAAATGTGCCCTCCTCATGGAATGAGACAACCACAGACAATCACAGCAGTCCTCCCCAAAGGGAAAATTGGAGTGCTTCTGCCTTACACAGAGACACACCAGCAGCCTGTCCTGGTTGTGTAGGTAACCGAGCAGAGGCAGCTAAAGGGCAGGATGATGTTCCACATGTCCCAGCAGGAGGTGCCTGGTCAGAGAGCAGGCTCCAGGTGCACCCTGCAGGAGCAGCAGAGCTGCTCAGCACAGCACAGGGGATCAGGAGGAAGGGAAGGTTTCAGAACTGGCTGCTGCTATTGTCCCCCTTTGCTCAGAACCACCGTGCTGAGAACCACACCACAGTGGGGAACATTTCTCAGAAAGGGAGTTAGCAAGCCAAGTGTAAACAATTAGAGTTTTTTGGGTTTTTTAGGAGTGCCTGGACGCAGGTTGCAAGCAGCGGTGTGATGAGTCAGAGAGGAGTTTGATGAAGCAATAGAGACCAAAGCCCTGAAACGACAGGACTGAAGTACAATCCAGGCTTCTCATGGCAAATGCATTGCAGTAACTTCAGTATCCATGCTGGGCTCTGAAGGAGGCAAACTGCCATGAATTGACTAGACCCTGCTCTGACCCTTTCAGCAGTTCATTGTGGAGTAGGAATTGATAGCAATGCAGAGTTTTCCTTTTAATCTGGTGTGCCTTATATGGGCACAGTGATTTAACTCTGCCTTGGCCCACTCCCAAGTTTTGCTAACTTCTTAGGAGGAAAACCTTACTGTAGCTGAAGCCAAAACTCCCCCAGCTGAATTTTGCAGATGTGACCATGTGCCATGTTACTTGTTCAAAGATTGGTGCTTCCCAAAGCCATACTTCCGATATTGGACCTGTGTGTTTCAAGACTTTGTCTGGAAATGAAGCCACATACTTCTCTTACAGGAAAAATGTCTTATCAGAACAAATGCAGAGCTGCCAAGTCTCACAAAATAAAGCTCCCCTAGAGCAGCCACAGTGTCTCAGTAGTGCTGGGATAGCACAGGAGTTCATGCTCCCAGCACCTGGAAAATTTGGGCTTCCCCTGGAAACACAGTGTATGTGTGATTAAATGCAGCAGATGTAAATAAAATACCTTTGTACTTTTATGTCCTTTGTCAGTGTTCAATTATGCTATTTGAGAATTCTATTCCATAGACTTCATTTTCACTCCTTGCCATTTGGGTTATGGCTCTTCCAAGAGTAAGCTCTGGTGTTGTAGGCTTTTTAGTATTTACACTGATTGCAGTCCAGCCAAAGTGTTGTCCTGGAATTAACAGAATAGTTAAACAGATTAAATTCCAACAATTTGATTTTCTAGGAGGCAAGGTTTCTTATTTCTGTCACATGGGTTGTTACCACAGCATATGCAAATGACACTATTTAGTCTTTACTTGTTTTGATGGTTAATTTTAGTGATTCATCCACACCCAAAACCCCTTTTTTTTCTCCCTTGAATTTATATGTGTCATCCTATCCATTTTCCAAGTTAGACTCTGCCAGCTCATGTGCCAAGCTTTCAAGGATGATCAGAATTAAAATGTATAGGTAGCTTCCTTAGAAACTGTTAGGATCATCAGGAATCAAGAATGAAATTGCTCTTTTAGATCACAGAGACTTAGGCTAGATATACTTTATAGCCTTTGAACAAAGTTAATGTAGGAAAAGATATTGAAGAGAACTTGCAGCAGAGATAGCTTTTGAATATTGATGCAGCTGAACTGAGGAAGGTGCATGTACACCGCACATTTATGGGGAAGTCAGCCCCTATAATGGATGGAAATGAGTTTTGAGGGTAGATCTTTATGAAACATTCACTTTTACCACTTCCAGGGTAAAAGCAAACTCCACTTCTCCGATTTTTGCAGTGTCTCTGTGAACTCCATCATGAATTGGCCATGATATGTTTTCCAAATCTATAATGAAATTTGTACCTTTGTAATGCTTGGAACATGAGCCAAACTCCAGCTCAGCTTGGATCCACCATGGTTATCCTGCAGAGCCAACTGTGTCCAAGCACCTGAGGCTTCCTGGCTCCTGGGAGAAATTTGGAATGCTGGTGACTGTAGTGACCAAAGAGCACTTTGGTTTCAAGTATTCTGTTTGTATGATAACAGCATTGTCCAGAATAGCTTTAAAGGTGTTAAAGCACACGTATCAAATGGTGGTGAGTGAGGAAATGGAAGTCTGATTGTTTGTATTGTCATGCCCCCAGTGATATTGCAGATGTGGCAAATTTTTGCTCACAGCAGACAGCCCTCCAGAAGACAAACCTCTCCTCTAAGAGGTTCCTTGTGCTTGAGCTGTGTGTATGGCTGGGTAAGAGCTGGTAGATTTGTCTCCCTGATGTGTTACGGTTTCTTTAAATTATTTGTGCAGTGAGAAGACGCTCGGGTGGGCACACCCCGGACATGTCCCGGGCCAACAGCTTCACCGATGACATCGACCTGGCACCCGAGGAGTCCCCGCTGCCACCGGCGTGTGACGTGGCACAGTGAGTGAGCAACAGCTCCTTAGCTGATCACATAAATGCCCAACAACAGCCACTTGCAGTGTTCACACTGGGGCATGGCCTTCACACAGGATGGAGATGTGCAAAGACATTTATTACGCAGTGACCATTCCCTAATTACCAGCCCACAAACAGGATATCACCTCATATAAACAGGGAAGATGAATCCCAGAGTGTCCCCCAGTCACCTGGAGTATTGCCTAGATGTTACCTATTATGGTAATGGGTAAACAATAAGGTCACAAGCTACAATATTCCCACATAATTGGTCAAGAAGGCCACAAACCCATAACTCCCTTTTCCAGCCCATCTCAGGTGACCTGGATATGTTTCCTGGATGTGTTTCTCGCATCTCAGGTGGCCTGGATGTGTTTCCATGGTTACCTCAGGGCCCAGGGAAGAGGCCTGTTCTGGGCCTTCCAGGCTTGCTCTTCCATAACACCCATGGCGTGACCCTACTGTCACTGAGTGACCCTACTGTCACTGAGAGTTTTTCTTTGGCTGGCTGCACTTGAAGTGATTGTGAGTTTGATCATCTTTGACCAAATGTGAACATTTTCTACCAAATGCAAGCAGAGCGTTGAGTTTGGTGGAAGCAGCCAGACACTTGGAAAAGCAGCGCTGCTCCGTGATGGGTGGCCTGCAGCCCTGGGGTCTTTGTTGCTCCACTTTTTAAGGCAGCTGATACAGTTCCTGAGATGGAGCTTTACAGGCAGATTTGTAGTTGTAGAGTTCTCCATCAGTTTAAGCTCTAAAGTAGCCCTAATATGAATTGTTTGGGAAACTAAATGAAATAGTCATTTATAGATACAGCCTGAAAATAGAAAGGCTACCTCATGTAATATTTTTGTAAAGAAGGCACACTTTTAAGGAAATTATGTTCCACAAATATCAAAGTGAAATTATTGTCCAGGACAGAAAATCCCCATCATCAGGGAGTTCACTGCAGTTGTTGAATTTTAGCCTTTATTTGGCTTAGCAAATATTTCTAGAAATGAATGTCATAATCATGCAGGACAACTCTGTTTTGTGCTTTGGCAGGATCTTGAGTAACCTTCATGCTTTCGTCCTTTAATGGACATGTCCAGTTTTGGGCATGGGGATTCTGGAGTAAATTTCAAATGTAAAAGCAAAGCATTAAAACACAGAGCAAGGCCTGGATAGACCAGAGCACCCAGGTGCCACAGCAATGTTTTATCTCCCATCAGAAACCAATACAAATAAGGCTGATGAGGAGATCTCCTGAGTTAGCAGGCTCATGAAGGTCTATCTGGTGTTTGGATTGTTATGGTAATGTTGGTGGAACACTCACCTGAGATCATCCTTGAAAGAGAAAATATGGGCTTGTCACTGGAAAAAAAAAAAACCTTTAGTAAATATCTGAGGTTGGGGAAGGAAAAAAAAAAAAAGAAGAAGAAAAGAAAAATAGTAGCTTGCCTTCAGATAGGGAAAAATATCCACAGAGGTGCTCAGGATGAATTTAAAAGCAATGCGATTCCATTCTATGGTGGGATTGCCTTTAATATGTTTTCTTTCACATCCTATGTTTACTTTCTGTCCAGGGAACTCATGATGTGTGTGCTACACCTACAGTAACTATGCTGTGCTTTCATGCCAGGTATCCTGGTCCTTGTGTTTTCCCAACATGTAATATTGGCCTTGCTTTCAAATCAGAGAATTCCAAACTGTTCTATCAAATTTGTCTTTTTTCTTCTTTTTAATCAGCACAGTGCAAGCAAAGGGTTTTGCATTTGAGAAAAAAACACCCAGCTCTAATCTTATTTCTGCTGTTTAGTGCATGAAAAATGGTGCTGTTGTGTGTTACATTGTTTAGTGCAAACTGTACCTGCAGTTTTAGCTCCCATTGGTGTTTAAATGGATTCCTCCCTAGTGGGAGAAATAAAATTAGGACTAACAGAAAGATAATCAAATGCACAAATAAAAAAAAAATTAAAATATAGAGGGATTTAAAGTAATGTGCTACATGGTTTAAAGTAATATACTATGAAATCATTAATTCCTCTTGATGTGGATGTGAGGTGCATAGAAACAGAATGATCTCACAACTGAATACTGCTAAATGAATGATTTTGATATTTTAAGCCCCATGATAAAAAACATATGAATAAATTATAGCTTCTGAATATTTGTAAGAACCTTTAGATGTATAGAAAACAAAAGGCCAGAAATCATAGCTATAATAAAGGTGCCATGTAACATCAAAGTCAAAACATCATTTCATGTCGTTTTCTGCTTCTAAACTGAGCGCAGCAGTTTTCACCTCTGTCACTGATCATCTCATTTTCAGGGTCTGCATTTCTACCTAGTAGGATGCATTCATTTAAGAGTTGTCCTGATTTTTGAGCAGAAATGATAGTGTCTCATTATTTAAATCATGGACTTCAGTAGAGAAGCACAGAACACATTGGATTTATGGATCCAGGTTTAACCTCCCAATTCCAATGCAAACATATTAACACTGTATTTGCCTGATATGCACATCAATATTAGATATTCTCAGTGTAATTGTTTATCTTGTCTTTTGGCAGAAGTGTAAGCAGGTAAGTCTTTGTGTGTGCTGCATTGCCTGGGTGTGTGAGCTTTCCAAAACAGCATGGCTTCTGCTTGTCACTTAATTAGGCCAACAAATCTTCATCCTAGAGTCATACAAGCAGTCCATGGTCAGAAAAAAACACTTCCAAAAGTAGAATTCAGCCAAAGGAGGGTGTGTGTGCATATGTGTGTGTGTGTATATTTCTATATAAACACACAGTGAGCCTTCCCAACTTGCAAAATGAGTGAAAACTTGGCTTTTACATATCAGTTCATGCCAGGATCCCACAATGATGACAGTTTCACGTGAGACACTTTGTGAACTCAAGTTTGACTTTGTGGAGCTGCCAAAAACTGAAGCTCTGTTTGCCTTCAGCAAGTGTTTTAAGCTACAAAATCATTCCTGCAGTAAGGCCCTTTATTTCAAAGTCTGTAACTGGTCATTTTTTGAGCTTCCTGTGTTGATTATTAAACATGGTGCCAGGTCTATAACTGTAATGTCTGAGGGTTGTTTTCTGTAACATGAACAATAAATGCTTGTGAAATCTGCTCTGCTGGATGGATGATAGGAGAGATTTTCTCTGGTGACATAAGCTTTGCTTTAGGCCACAATCTCTTGAAAATTCTCTTCACGGTGTGGGAAGGGCAGATGATATCCCAGGAGAAGAGGTCCTACCCTTAAGCCTTGTTGACTCTGTCACATCAACCTGCATGTGTGTATATCACATTCATGTCACTGGAACTCAGGTAGGTTTGGCAAAGCAAGCCCCAGACTGCTTGAAAACTGCTGATTTTATTGTTTAGGATGATATTTGAGTGAAAGCAAACCAGTTCAATGGGTTGCAGCACTGCCCAGGTCTCAGTGGTGGATGCAGCCACCATTGGAATGCTGATGTGAGAGGTCCATGCAAGCCTGCAGAAGCTAAGCTGCCCTGGTAGAAGCTATCAGTAAGATCAAGCAGCAAGCCTGAAAATGGAGCTTGAGAGACCTTTCTGTAGAAACACAGCTGCTTTGGATCCCTTGGATAGCTGGGACAATGTTTGTTCCTGGTGATCCCTGCATAAATGGCAGCAGCTCCTGAGCCAAGAGACAAAAGCATCACATCCAGTGTATAACTCTGTGGCTGCCTGAAGTTCTTGCTGAATATCTCTGGCCCCTTCCCTTAGGAGCCAAAAATCTCATGTGCTGCTGACCTGAGCAGAGCTCTGTTGGTTTATAATGGCTGCTTCTGAGGTATCCAAAGCTGAGTAAGAATGATGTTGTTAGAGATTAATAAGTTCTGACAGATGAAATAAATATGTTAATTTCACTCAGTTGATGAGTAGTTCCATTTTTAGCAATAAATGTTTGGACTACCTCATTGCCTGATGCAATTACTCACCTAATATTTCAAATTCTCTGATGAACAGTCAGAAGGGGACTCCATCAGTGCATCACTGGAGTTTTGCAAGAGTAAGGGGGATAACTGAATAACTTTAAGACTTAGTATTTTATATTTTTTTTTTAATCTCCAGCTTGTTCTATTTTTATGCAGATTGTGATGACACGAACCCTTGGCCATGACAACATTTTCTGTCATAGACACCAGAGTTAACCTTCCATCAGGAAAGAGTGAACTTGGCCAATGGACTGCACTGAAATATTACACCAATCTGGTCCCAGATAGCACAGCCTCAGGAAAAATAGACACAGCAGCAGCTTTAGAGGCAGACATCCTGTTTTTGTTTTTCAGAGCTCTGTGGTTTAAAGCTGTGGTGTCTAAAGCTCTTTGCACCGTGAGGAAAAGCAAAAGTTAGAAGTTCTGTGTGTCAGCATGGCTAAACAACTGTGGTTGAGTGTGCCTTTTGTGGCTCCCTGGGGTCACCCAAAGGTGGATGTCAGCTCTTCCCCTGGCAGGGAGCAGGGCACTGGGGGAAGCCTCTGGCCGGTGAGGTGCACACAGTGCCCATGGTCAGTGGTGGCTGCCCTCGGGGCACAGCTGAGCAGTGACTCCCTGGCTGGAACAGGCTGCCAGGAACCTGAGAGCTCCACCTGCTCCCCACGGGGAAAGTGGGGCTCAATTGCCTTTCACGGGCTGAGAGTGAGACCAGCAGCTGCTCTGCTTTGCAAGGCTCTGGCCACAGCAGAGTTAAGCTGTGCTTAGGAGCCATGGGTTTAATCCAGTCCTGGCTAAAACAGCTCCGTGCAGAGGTTTGGAAAGCATGAAGGTGCTTGTGTTGGATTCCTGTGCGTGTGTGTGTGCTGGGGCTGTGAAAATGGCTCTCTGCTTCCGTCTGAGGCCTTGAAATTGTGTAACAAAGTCACAGAAATCTGAATGTGGAAGCAACCTGATTGATATCCACTGTTCCCACCTCCTCCAGTTTGTTTTTTATTTCAAGCTCATAGTACAAAAGTGGCTCTTAGATTGTACAAGGGAGGCTTCACCTACCAAATGATGAGCAGGACAACTCAGCATTAGTGTGTGGTTATTAAACAATCCAAGGAACCCTGAGGAGGGGGAAACACAGACCTGAGGTGAGGCAATGGATGCAAAACAAACCTCTTGGTACAGGGGAAACTGAGACTCCAAGGGTGAGGGTGACTGAATGTCTTGCTCTGGGTCATCACTGCTGAACCCTGATACAAAAAGAGCATCCCAAATTAATCTCCAGTGGCGAGCAGGACCTTCTGGGAGGACTGAGGCCTAATGAAGCCTCAATCTTAGGTTGGGTTATTGTTGTTTGTTGGTGTTTGTGCTCACCCCAGGCTGCCTGGAAGAACAGACCAAAGCTGCTCCCCACCTCACCAGAGCTGGGCTCTGCAGAGGCTGGGGGTACCCTTAGCACTGCTGTTCACTGGGGTGGAAAATCAAATGTGTATTCAGAGGAGGATGCTTCATGGTTCATCTTGAAATCTAGCTTTTCTCTTTAAAGACAAGTTTAGGAACAGTGTTGGTTTTGGTTTTGTTTTTTTTGGGGATTTTTTTTTCTAGTGGAAATAGCTTATCATATGATTGGCAGGTGTGAAATATGACTAATTTCCTCCATTGCCCACTAACACAGACATTTTATACAAAGTGAATGAGACAAATGGTAGAACTTATGCTAGGCCTTAGAGCTTACATTAGATGTGCTAAAAAAATATGGTCATTGTTAAACCCTTGAAAGAAGGGATGCTAAGCTCATCTTCTGACTTTCAGCCTTCCACTGTCTGTAGAGGGCAGTGAAGGTTTTATCAGGGTCTTAAGAATAGTTTTTGTCCTTCTTTGTCTCTACTTGAAAATCTAAGTGTGCAGTTTGTAACACCAAAAATATTTTCACTCTTTCTATGGTTTTGGTCTATCTGCTCCATTTATCTTTGTATTTCTATCATAACTTCTTCCTATAACTTATTGCTTTTAATCCTCTTAAGGGAACAGTCCACCTTTCTCATCAGCAGCTCTATCCCACTGAATATAATGTATAATGTAATCTAGTAATTAGATAGTGATCTTGTGCAGGATAATTGAATAGACTATAAACTCGCTAACAACATTTTTATCAATAAAATAGTGTCCCTGGGGTACCCCACGGTGACATGAATGGAGGGCATAAATCTACATCCATCTTGTTTCCAGACTTCTCATTGTCTGTTGGCTTTTGGCACTTTCTAATCCCCACTGTCAAGTACATCTAATACAGGTATTACTGATGCAACTAGTTCTGTCCTCAGCATGGCACTCAAAAACATAATAATGTTGCTTCAAAGAGATTTTTGTGAGCATCTGTCATTTCTGAACAGGAATAAAAAGAAGGTGAAATAATGAAAATGTGACAGTAGTAATTGCTAACCTGGTTCTATGCTTCTTACCACTATATGGTCTTGTGTTAAATTACACTTTTTAGCACTACCCACTTTTGTCTTGTCACTTCTAATTTGGAACTCTCTAAAAGGGCTGCCTTGGGATTTATTTCAGCACCCAAAGTATTTTTATTACCATGTAATATGAAAGCAAGGCTGGCATTAGTGTAAATTGGTGCCATTAGGCAATAACCTTTAATAATAATTTGACCCTGATTCAGAGGGGGTTTGGAGGTATTTTGGGGGTTTTATTCTGGAGTCACGGTGAATTTTTGCTCTTTTATTTTTAAGTGAGGACATTTGGCCAGTGGAGGGCACTGCCCTATAACACAGGAGAAACAGAAACTCCCGTTTCAGCTTTCCAAATCCCATTTGTCATTTCAGCAAGCTTACTTATAAACTTAATTTATCTGCATCTGAATTTCCCCAATGTTAAATTGGCAAGTTGCCACAGTGAGGAAAACCCCTACTATACTTAAACATCAATTTAACGAGAAATTTAGCCAGCCCCCAAAGGTTCAGCTTGGTGTGGTGGTTAGACTTTCTTTTCTGGAAAACAGACTATTGTGACAGCCCACTGAAGGCTCTCAAAATATTACTGAATGCATATTATCATATAAAACCCTATGCAGCAAAATTTTCAGATCTGGTGGAAAAGTGTGACATAAAAAGTTGCTTTGGAAACAGAAGCTTCTGCAAAACATTTCCTATAATTGATTTTTTTTTTTTTTCTCAATGAGTTTTCTAATAATTTCACATAATTTTAAAGTGTGAACAGAATTTTTCCTGCCAGGGGTGTGAAGTGACTGTGGGATATATGGCTGCAAATATCTGTCTTGGGTAAGAAATAGTTCACTAAGAATGCATCTGTTTCCTGATCAAATTAGAGACTCACATTTGTGGCTTTGCTTAACACAGAAATTATTGATGTCACTAGCAAGTCAGAGAATAGAAAAAGGCAACTTTGTTTTTGAAGGGGGTGCAAGGAGCTGGTTTGGGTTCCTGGTCTCCTGTACTGGCACCTCTTGACCATACTGTGAGGAGAAAGCCAGGGAAGGGGGCATCAAATTATCAAGGCTTTGTTTGGATGTCAGAATTAGTCAAGGGTGTAGGTTCTTCTTCTTCTTCTTCTTCTTCTTCTTCTTCTTCTTCTTCTTCTTCTTCTTCTTCTTCTTCTTCTTCTTCTTCTTCTTGCTGTTGTTGTTGTTGTTGTTGTTTTTTAAAATGTTATTATAACTTAATTATAACTGCCAAGCTCCATGACACCTGACAATATCATAAGTGCCTCTACACGCCTCTGTGGTGGAAGTTTGGGAAAACATAACATGGAAGGGTGTTCTTTGCTGGAGGTGATAGTGCCACCCTTGGTGTCAGATCACCTCAGCCTTTCAGTGGCTGGCAAAATAAAAGTGTGCCATGTGTGGCACTTGTGCTTTGGGGATAAAAACCTTGGTGGGAAAACCGTGGTGGTGGCACTGCACAGAGAAGTGTGCCCTTGTCCCTCATGTAGAAACAACCCAGCACATGTTTGCTGTTACCCCTGCTCTGATGGGTTTGCAATACTTGGGGCTTTATCACTCACTTTTTCTGTGAGACTGAACCATGCCTGTGCCTGTTCTGGTCACAGGCACTTGGTTGTGTTCAGTGTCTGTTTATGTAAAATAAACCCAGGGAAAAGAGAAGCAGGGATAGGAATCCACGGTGTCTGCAGCCTAAACACACAGGTCATTGCTGAGGTGGTCGAGCTCCATCCATAAACCACAGGGTGTGTTTTGTATTGGCAGCATTTGACACAAAAAGTACTTTAGAAATTGCATATTCCAGTTGTCCTTCCTTTTTCCTTCTGTGGCTTCTCCCCTGACCAAGGCAGCCCCTCTCTCAAACCAGCCAAAAGCATAACAGGGACTGTAGAAACAATTAAGATGAAAAAAGGATGGAGAAAAGCTTGAAGGCATGAAGACACCATTTTTTTGCTAGGACTTGTGGAGAGGAGAGCTGAAATAAAAACCTATCCTTCTTTCTAAGGTGGGAAGCTTTAATTTTACCTTAATAAAATCTGTTATCCTGCTGTCCTGAGCACGGAGAGCAGCCCTGCAAGGCACAATCCTGCCTTCCACTCGAGAGAGTCACTTTTAATCCTCACAGCCTACTTTCTGAAGGGGTGACGTGACTGCCTAACATGCTGCTCCTACACACATTATTTCTGAGGCAGCATCAAGCAGGGAAAAAAATACAGAAAGTGGAAGTGAAAGTTAAGAGAGCTCAGTGTGGTTAATTGACAAGTTGTGGTGGGTGCATTAGAGGGCAAAAAAAGATAGGAAATAAAATTTTATTACAGATGTCAGGAACAGTTGTGTAGTTAGACAATGTGATTTATGGGTGATTTCTTTAGTATTTCATCAATAACAATGTTATGAAAATCGACTTTGAAACTTTCAAAATAACCTGAACAATAATATATTGATCACGAATCGAAATGGCATCATTTGGTTATGATGTGTCACGGTGGAGTTTAAACAAACAAACAAACAGTTTGGAGTTATGACTATATTTCTACCCAGGAAGCAAGTAGCCTGTCCACTTACCCTGAGATAAAAGAAGGAAGACTTTTTTCTGTGTTTTTTAAGTGTTAAGTTGGTGTTTATCAAGGGGTGCTGCAATCTTGCCTTATTTTCTAATCTCTACAGAGTCTAATTCTGTATTTACTGGTCAAGTGCTTTTCCTTATTAAAATATAAATTATTATTAATTTCACTCAGGTGGCCTTTATGGACTTTTTTGTGTAGTGCAACATAGTACACAATAAAGCAAGACACACTTGCTTTCCGTGCATTAAAAGATATTGGAGTTCCCATGACATGGCTGAGTTCCTGGAGCTGCTTCTGTTCTATGGGATGGAATTAAGGCTGTGGATTGTTTATGGCAGCTCCAGAAATACCTCTCATGAATGTTTGTGTCTAACTGGTATTTTAATTTTTTTCCTAAAACACACTTTAAAAAAAAATCTTACAAGGAAAAAAAAAAAAAAGTTCTTTAGTAATGAAAATGCCATTTGCATTTTCATTGTGTGTTTAAAAATAATTCCAATTCCCATTCTTCAGTGAACACTGAGACCACTGGTCATTCAGCTGCAGCAAAAGTACAATGTGAATGTATCTCCTCTATATTTCTTTCTGTCTACAGTAAAATTTAGATGCTTTGCAATGAGCAGGCATCTCTTATTAAAACTCTCTTATTGTGTTCAAGATGTTCACAACAAAAGTTACTATTCAGTTGAGAGATCATGTTATATCTTCTCATGGCTGTTTTCTTGGGTAGCCCTACCAAAACTGAAGAAATGGATTCTTGATATTTCACTATGTAAATATAATACCATTATTTAGATTTAAAGTAATGCCCAAATACTCATTGATAAATCAACACACAGTTTGGGTTAAATATTAATTACTCCTATTTCTCTACCTGGGAGGTAACAGAATTGTTGCAGCCAGTGTTCTGCTTTGCAGCTAAGGTGTCTGTGCCTAAATAGGGCTGATATGTGAAAACTGACGGATGGAATTGCTGCTTTGGTCATTTGACTACTGCATTAATCTCTGTGCTTGAAAACTCTATTTTAATAAGCTACTTTCAGGAAATTTAAACGATGGCAATTCTATAAAACCTGATGGTTCCTCATGGATTTCTCAGCTCTGACACGTTCACAGCTGCACATGTAAAATCTTTTTCCAGGCCAAACTTGATGAACTCCAAATGGGACAATGAAAGTTGCTTTTCAGGTTGGATACACTGAAATAGATGCCAGACAAATACCAGTGCCAGTTGCTTGTCTGCTTTTCCTTTTAGTGCTCTGCAATTTGGAGAAGCCATTATGCTCTCTCTTTTACTCCAGATTAAACCCCGTATCTCCAGGGCTGCTTTTCCCCCTCACCCAACAATGCTGCTAGATGTTATCACCACGTTCTCAAAAAAACTTTGCCCTAATTGCTTAGCTGTTTGTTTGTATTGCTAAGACAATTTATCTCTGGTCTCTGGGTCAAAATGAATTTATCAGACCATTACAGTACAGAAAGCTTAGTATGTGGGCACTGAAGCTTGCAGTCATTGCACGCTATATTGAGCTCTGTTCCTCCCAGTGCTCTGCCTGTTTGCTCCTGGCCTGCTGTAATGGCATTTTTCATAACTCACTGATACTTATCTCCCCTGCTTCAGTCAGCCAGGCTGCCTGCACCCGGGGACTGGCAAGAGCAGATAATCTTGATTGACTTTTTTTTATTTAGTCAGCTGTCTGCAATATGTGTGGTGCTCATTAGTGTAAAAATATGCTTGAAAAGAGAGTTCCAAGAGCTAATGAAGCTGTTCTCATGCTGATTTCTCTTACTCCAGCAGTTGCTGCTGAGGGATCCCCTCCAGTGGGTTCTGTGACTTGTCCCTGCAGTAATCCAAATCCAATAATACAATATCAAACTAGTTTCCACATGTTCTTGTGCTTACTTAGCTACTTTGTTATTAAAAAAATATATAAATTGCTTCTAATCTGAAATGTGTGGAACTTGCAGCATTTACCAGGCATTTCAGATAAACAAAGCATGTGTTCTTCCTGTGTTTAGTTCTTTTCTTACTCCTTTGAGACTGTGGCTGCTGTAAATTTCATACTTCATCTCCGAATTTTCTAGTTTGTGGAAGTTCACATTCTTTCTCATCTTGACAAAGAATTGTTGTTGCTTTGGGCTTTTTTTTTTTAATATAAGAAAAGTTTCACTTTGATTTCTGTGCATAATTTTTTCTGTGTAACCTTGAGCGAAAGGCTTCTATCAGTCTCCTGTTATCCACCTGCCAAACCCTGATTAAATTTTAATTTAGACAACAAGCCTGTTAGTGTTTAACAAGCACTGGGCAAGGGGAACTTGCTAGCCAAGGAAGGGCTGTGGTACCTTGAGGGTTCTGACTGCAAACCTGTTGTCTGTCCCCTCTTGCAGGGAAACCCAAGGTCAGCTTTAAGTAAAATAAGGAACAATTTATTCAGCTAATGACCCCTGCTCTTTTCATACAGCACTGCTCTGTCAGTGAGGGAGAATTGTTTTGTGCCAAACTTTGTCTCAGCAGCACAAATGGGTTGGGCCCGTTCTGTCTTCTCCTGCTTGTGTCTTTCTCCCCTGCAGCTCCTGAGGCACGGGAATAATGCTAATTCCTTAGGATGGGGGCTTGACGAGTGCATTGTGAAGGGGTGAGGGCAGGGTCTGTCGTTTGTGGTGGAGAAGTGGGCAGGAGCTGGGGAGCTTGTGCCTGGAGAGATGGGGGAATGGAAGCAGGGAAAGCAGCACCTGTCTGGATGAAGATCGAGGGCCCCCCACTCTCACTGAGAGCTACCTGCACATCTTGCTGGTGACTTCAGAGCTGGTCTGGGCTCCTCTCAGCTCCTTTCATCATCCAGAACCACCTCCTCCTGTCATCGATTCCCGCAGTTTCCCCTCCTATCTGTAGGGTGGGAGAAGGGTGTGTGTGTGTGTGCATGCCTGACAAAAGCCCAGGACAACAAAATCTGACTTTGCTCACTGTACTGAGGAGCCTTTATTGAGGTCTGACTTCTATTTCAGTGATCAAGCATCTGAGTTCTGCCTTCAGCTGGTCAAGAATCTGAGTTTGTGTCCTCAGATGGCCTTAGAATTTTCCCAGGAAGAATGTCTAACATCTGCAGAACTTGGAGAGAAATCTTTATCTTTTGTTATCAACTCATCTCCCCAGCGACCTTGCAGCAGCTCCCTGCTGGATGTAATCAATAACCAGGATAAAGGGGGTGCCCCATTCCCTTCAAATTTACAGTCAGCCCTGTATGTAGCTCATTAAACAGAGGTTTAGAGACAGAAGCATGGAGGTTTAGAGCTATAACCACGCAGGTAGCTATTGGATTTCTGTGAAATGTGTCTATCCTCTGGCTTACAGAGGTCTCTCTTTCCTGTGATATCACATTACACCTTTTTAGATTTCTTTTGTTGTTTGTTAACCTGGTTGTGAAAGCCTTTAACCAACCAGTGTGCTTGAACCCCTGCATATTTACTCAGAGTCTAAATTTAATTTTATCACTCATGCGTAGTATTAAACCCTGAAAATTAAGTCAGAATTATCCTCCTGCTTACTTTACAGCAAGTCTCTGTGTGTGATGAGTAAACACACTGTGGGTGGCCTAGGGTAAAATAAAATTTCAGTGTTCTCAAGGGCAGATTTCTTCCCCTCCAACAGATAAACACCTAGCCACAGTTTAGTGGATTTTACCAGCTGGTTTAATTGATGCAAGAAACAAATAACCCACAGATGAATGTAAAACTTTATAAAAATTATTTTGGTATTTTCATAAGCATACTGTAAAGTTTTTTGAGTCCTCTAGTGCTCAAAAAATGACCCTCACTTCTGATGTTTGGATTAAAGACTTTGCCACATCCCATAGCTCAGGCCTCTGCAACTAAATTGGAAATACAAACCTGAAATATATGCCCTTACTTTATCCACTCAGTATTTATTTCAGACAAGTATTATACAACAAAATTATAGCAATTGAGGGGGAAAAAACCCTCATAGTATCACACAGTCACCCTCTCTTTTCAGTTGTATCAGCTGAGCACTAATAATGAGCATTTCCAGAATCTCCAGTTTCAGCATTGTGACGCTTTAATGCACGAGCTAATGAAGAGCTGGAGGTTATTTAATCTTATCTTTGCCTGTTCCTTGTTCAGAAAGTGCTTATCTCTTTCACAAATAGAAGGGGCATGAGCTCATTACAGAACTTGCTATTCATGACATCACTGTTCCCCTCCCTGCTTCTCCTCTACGTGTCTTTTTTCTCCTAGCACTGTCTGAGCAAGGTAAATATCAGTATCAAAGTTTGACAACAGCTGTACTTCTCCCTGGAAAATAGATTTCAGCCTGTTCTTTGGTTTCAGTATTCTTGTTTGGGCAGAAAAGAAATGGTGTAGAATTGTCTGACAATTCAGGTGGGTGACCCCATCTTTATGAAAGAAATATTCTTCCCACTGGTGGCTGTGGCTTCCTTATCAACCTGGTTTAAACTGCTTTAGTTTATTGGGGGTGTAGGAAAGTGGAGGAAGCAATTTAAGTCCAAGGTCTTTCAGTTTACACTGTGAGCTCTCATTGGAGTGCTTTTGTTTAAACACAGCTGGCCTGTCTTGGGCTGACACCCAGCTGTGCTCTGGCAGGTGAAACCTGCACTCATGCTGCAGAAACCAGCAGTGGAAGTCCATGGAGGCAGGGAGGAATCTGAGGAGCTCTGTGACATGGGACATCAGCCCAGCTCATTCTCCAAGTGCAGTGGATAAATTTTCTCCATGGGTTCTCTGAACCCAAATTATTAAATGGGCTGTAAACCCTGGTGTTTACACACGAGCTTGTGCTGAGGGGCCGAGCTGCAGCCCAGGAGCTGTCTCAGCAGCCACTGTTGGGCAGGATCTGAGGGTTATGTAGGATAGGGAGCACTGCACAGCAGCCTGTGGGAGGGCACCCTTTTGATCAGACACAACCCCAAAGGTCCAAATCACAAATGGGAAACAGGATGTGGGTCTTGTAATTTCTGCTCAATATTATTGGAGTATCTCTATGTTGTAATCCTTGGAGATGCTGAGGAGGAGATGTGTGAACACTTATTTTTCTATCACTAAGATATTCTGATAGTCAAGTTTAGTCTTCCCTGTCTTAAAATCCATCCCTTGCTTTTGAGTAACAAACTAGGAGACCTTATCTTCGTTTCCTTCAGGTTATTATGGAAATATAAACACAGGACTTGAACATACTGCTTACTGCTTGCCATGTTTGTTGTAATGCTCTGCCAAACTGCATTTTCTGCAAAATCCCATCTTCATTCCTCTTTTGCACATGCCATTTTGCAAAGTATCTATGGAGCAAAGTGTTTTTAACAGCAAAGGGTGGTAAAAATTGTTCTGGTATTAATCACAGCTATAGGGCTGTCATAATTTTATTTTTTAACAATAACATGACTCTTATTTTTGTTGATGTCAGTCATCTACAAGAATGTTTGATGTAGGCAAAATTTAACTCTGCTTTCTAAAGGAACTGTTAGTTTGAGGCAACAAGACAAGAAGTCTAGCATGAAAAAGTGTCATAAAATTTTTCTAGTTTTCTGTTTGTAGATCAAAGTCAAGGGAACTTTGAAATGCTGGTGTATTAAAAAATGTTGTGGTGCTGGGAGTTACAAGGCTAAATGACTGTGTTTATCCAGACTTGTACCTATAGACAGTAAAAACTTTTGTGATTATAAAGACAAGAAACGAACATTTATCTTCAAGTTCTCATTGATGCCTGTCTGCTCTTAGTCAGCAGCACGTCTTTAGAACAGTAAACCTTTTATTGTCTGACTGCTCCAGAGAATGCTGCCTTCCAAAAGCACAGTTGTCAAAAGTACGCCTGCAATGTTGGGCTGAAAGTCTTTTCAGGGGGAGCAGTAAATGATGCCAGTGAGGTGTTTTCTTTTGGGGGGAAAATTCTTTGACTCATTGGCAAAAATTCAAGTGAATGACCATAGAAGGGCAGAAGTTCGTTGTTGATTTGCCAGCAAAAATGAGATGTGAACTTTGTGAACTAAACATGTGGCCACCTGACTGGAAATCTGACTCTGTGTGTGGGGTGGTTTGTGCTGTTTTCCTTTTCCTGTACGAAGAAATGCTCTTACAGGCATTCTGTACCTTTGCTTAGTTCTTTAAGTTCCTTGAAGAAAAAAAAATGAGCTAATTAGTGAGATTTTTAGCTTTACTATGAGCCTACCTGCACATGCTAAAGGGAGAATGTCAATTCTTGCAAGTCTGTCAGAGGAGTTAATATTCCCTCTCTACCTTGCCCAAACTTACCGTGCTCGTTCCAGGGTCATGTCGGATGCTTTTAGAAGTTCAACAAAAAAAAATGCCTTTGGAGCAGAAGCTTCCCATTCCTATGGAATTTTTATTTAACAATGATAACCATTGAAATAAAACACAGGGCAGTGTAACTTCCAAAGGCTTTTTAATATTGCTGCTTTTTCTTCTTAGAAGTGAGTTAAGAAACATGATGCAAGAGGACTAAAATGGGAGTAGAGAAGGGAGCAAAATGAGCTGTTAAAAATCAGCTAGTTAATAGGTGGTAACAAAAGAGGATTTTAGGAAAAGTCTATTGAGTCTCAGTAAACAAAAGGAGTAGGGGATGCAATTACAGGTGAATTACAGTAAAGACAATTGAAAGTCAGGCCTCTGGACAAAGAATAATAAAAAGACACAGATGGTGTCTATTTTCTTTTGGTGGGGGGTTTTGTTGTTTTTTTGTTTTTTTTTTAATTCACACAGGTTTCCTGCAGAACTCCGATGAGAAGGATGAATCAGAAGGAGTCTTTTCATTTCTTTTCTACCCTTCAGAAGAAAAGCTGATGCATGAAGCCTTCTCTAGGTCTAGTTTTGTGGAAGGTGTGGCTCAAGAAAACTGGTTCCTATCAGTAAAAGGTCTGTATGGTTGGGGAGTCTTCAAAAGCTCTTGAATTGCTGGAATTTTGATCTAGTTATTTAAAAAAAAAAAAAAATCAAAAAGTAGAAGCAGTATTTATTCAAAAACCTTCAATCAAGACTCTCTCAAAGCTGAGAGTAGATGTCTCCACCAAGAGATTCACTTTGGTTCACCAGATCATTTCTCTGTTATTTCCCTGATGTATTACAGAAATCCTGACTGTTTCTTACTATCAGAGTAAGGTTTCACAATCAATTTGAAGTGATCTAAGACTGTGCTGCCTCCAAAGGTTTGTCTGGCCCTTCCCTCTGCCCTGCTGCCTCTCTACTTCTACTTTCCCCCTTTTCTCAGCACTAGATATTATACGGAGCACTTATCTGGTTAAATACCTTCAAAAGACCTCATAGAAGTGGCTGGGAGTATTAAAGTTGAAAAGAAGTCCTTAATTATCTTGGGACAATTACTTATTCTGAACAGAAGAATTTTTTTCCATGGGGGTTTTCAAGTTTCGTGGAGCTACTCTCTTTACCTTTAAGTTTTAAACCTCTTGGCCCTCTTCTTTCACTTCATGTATGGGCACCTTAATGGTATGGTCAGGCTTCTGTTTGTCTGTCTGTAGCTGGGTCACAGCACACTGATCAATGGATGCTGCTGAGATGATACCCTAAGGCTGTGAACTGCACTCAGAGAGATCACTTTATTCCATATTATAACATTCTGTTTCAGGACAGTAATGTGAGAACAAGCAGTTGTATTTGAAGCGTGTATCCCAAAGCATCTTGGTATATTTTCACTCCAGCATCAGCAGATGTTTATGTGCAGAATTAAAGGGAAATGCCTCTATATCCATCCAGGAGAGGCAGACAAAGAAGGAACAAAGTAATACATTCAACTACAATGTCCTGTGTCAGATGTATCTGTATGGAAGAACAAGGCTATTTTATAAATTCTCCAGCTGGGGTCTTTAAAAGAGAAATAATCAGAATGAAAAAGTCCCATTGCACAGTGTTAAATCAGACATTTGGCCAAAATGGAAATGCAGTTCAAAGGCAGGTAAAAAACAGAGATGTGCCAGGACTGACTGGACAAGGAGCCAGGCTAAGGAATAGAATGTGTGCAGTAGGAGGGGCAGGGGTTAGGGAGGAGATCATTCACCAATGCACTGAGTGACAAGAAGTGATACACTGAATTATTAGACTAAAAATATTCCTCTTTCTCCACACCTCTCCTTTTAAGCAGTAGTGGCAGAGCTGTTTTTTCCACAGCAACTTCAGTCTCACCTCAGAAAGTATTAACTTTCTTCTTCTTGAATTCCTTTTTATTGTCCACACAGCTTTAAGATGGAGTTCTGCCCTCCCACAGTTTTTTTGGATCCTAAAAGGTCTGGGCAGCTCCCCACTTTTTCACAGCCCACTTGGACTTGCCACCTGGCCCTGTTCCTGCTTTCTTTGTGCCAGCTCTCCCCACTGGGATAGAGGCTGCAGGATGACAAGCACTCATTTTTGGGATGCTGGTGATTTCAGGAGTGGAAGAGGAACCCATTACTCATGCAGTAAATAGGTACTTTTAGAGGTCGGGTAGAAATAAAAACTCTTTTCCTCCTGTAATTCCAACTATACCCCAGCAACAGGAAGTTCTCTACTCCCACCTGTGTCATTCTCACATTGGGACTTTTTTAAATGGCATCATGTTGCACTGACTATGACCAGTACAACAGAGGAAAGTCCTGTTTTTTACAGGGGAAAATCCTGTATTTGCTGATTGCATTGTGCACTTCCCAAATCTGCAGGGAGTTGTTGGCATGGAGATGTGTCACCAAGTCCGGCTTTACTTTTGCTGCTAATTAGAATTTGTAAGTGTACAGAGACATTTTTAATTTTGAAAACTGAATGCAGTGTTAGTATGGGAGAGCTATGCTTCTGATGTTATGGCTGTGAACTTGCTGTGTTTGTTCCAAACCCTGAGCTCTGGATGGGTTCCTCTACACCTCCTCCACAGAGCTTCTGTACAAGTTCCCAGCTAAAATATGGGTGCATGCTTAAAAATGGCAGGAAAATAGTGCCACATTAAACACAAAGAACTTGCAGATTGGGAACGATTATTTGGGAAGAAAACTTCTGAGTATCAGCCTTTCTAACTTAACTAGGCCATTGGAGGTAAAAATGAGTGTTTCCTGTTTTCAGTAGCTGTTTGCAGATTTTGCAGAGTAGGCTTATAGATCAGTCTTGCAGGTGTTTCATAACAGGACAATCAGGAAGGTCATATTTTGCCTCATTATATTCAGTGATGCAACAGCTATTTTTTTCTTCACCCAAAGCAAGCATGTCTGAAGAAATGGTATGGAAAATTGCATTTTTTTTCCTTTGCTAAACAAGTACACCTTAAATCTGTGTAAAAGTGACTTGGGCATGTTCATAAAAGGATATATCCCTTCAACATTTTGCTCCTGATGTCTCTCCAAGGTAACACTTTGTTGTTCCTCTTCTTCTGTGGTTAATTTTGATCTGGTAATACACAGTGGCTTGCAGCTGAACAGCCACACCTTGGTGAAGCTGCATCCATTGGAAAAGCTACTGCTTCCCATTTTGTAACAGATGGGACAGAGGAGTGGGGTTCCTGGGGTGCCAGGAAGAACAGGGAGAAGCCCACAATCCCTTTGAGGTGAGATTTGGAGCACTGGGAAAAGCCAAACGTGGCCCTGTCAAGATAAGTGTGCTGGGAGTGGCTCTGGGAGACCAGAGTTCATGAACTGAAATGCTGCCAGCCCAGTCAGCTCAGGAGCCTGGAATGTGGTGATATCATGGGCAGGGCTGCCAAGCCACTGACAGGAGTAACTTGCTGTTGTTTGGTGAATCCTGTTTTCAGAAATCCCTTCACACTTGATGACACAGCCTTTAGGTGTTTTCAGAGAGCTCTGGGGGTTTCATTTTTAGAACTCCAAGTGCTCCCACCATGGGATGTTTTCCTAAGGTCTCACTTGGTGTCCTTGATTTGCTGCCCTCCATTGCCTGTGACTTTCAGCCTGGATTTTTTGAAAGATCTAGAAGTAGAGGGAAAACAAATCTGAAAACTTGCAGTAGTACCTTAACTGAGGTATAATCTTCAACATGGCATTCTTTTTTTTTTACATACCACCTTTCAATGACTCCTAAAGATGTATCTGTTACCTCTGGACCCTTGTGGTGCAAGGCAATCCATATTTCTTGCTGGATTCCTTAGAGCTTAGCTGCTTTCCCCTGGCAAATGACCATGTATGTCACAGTCAGCAATGTTGTTAAGCTTTGAGAAAGAAAATTAGACTGTCATTTTAAGCATAGCACCATTTCTTTAATGTTACATATTTTTACTGCATTCCCCAAATAAATTTAAAATTCTACACTTTTGAAAAAATATATTTTTGGTCATGCTGATGCTTCCTTTTCCTTTCGCAGCAACTGTTATTTGATATTGTTAAAGTCCTTTGTTCTTTTCACTTTAACCACCAAGTTCCTGTAAGATGGGGTAGAAGAATACAACCTTTCCTGGGTCATTCACTTTGTAGAAGAAGCCACAGACACTGAAATGCTTCTCCTGGGCCTGGTTCACAGTGGGATGGTCAGGTGTGTCTGACACACGTGGGAGAATGAACTGGAGGTCACAGAAATAAATGTTCCTGCAAGATTTCCAGCCTAGCCCAGACCCAATGCCCCTTTCACTTTGAGTCTCATTATTGGTTGTGATGATATTCTAAATTTAATGACTATTTTTATACAGTTAAAATCATTCAAAGTAGGGGGAAAAGGCCTTTCAAATACAAATACTCCAGTCTGTCAGAACCAGTGTATTTCATTGCTGTTCATTACAAGAAATGGCAAATTGCTTTTGGGAATAAGTTCCCACTTACAAACAAAATACTCTCGTACTGACTTGGATTGTAAAAAAGTTTTCTTTTTTATTTGCCACAGATGTTGTTACATTTTAGCCAACTCAGAATTTTATGAACAGCAAAAACCTTTACTTTTCTTTTTTTTTTTTTTCCCCTAACTGGTATTAGTTAAATCAACCCCGGCAAAGATAAAGCCAAACTTTGACACACAAGCTTGGAATGAACATATTCAGTCCCTTCTCATGCAAAACCCACCAGAAACCCCAAAAGGGTTATTTTTAGCTTTTGTTTTCTCCCAGGATAGATAAATGGAATCAGCTGTGACAGAGACATGATTCACCAGCATGAAAAAGAGACTGATATAATCCAGAACAAACAAACAAAAGCAGAAAGGAGCTTTAGGGAAAAGGGAGAGATGGGTTTATTTTTAGTTCGAGACCATAGGTTTTGCAGAGATGGGATTCCTCTTTCTCCCACCTCTGCCCTGAAAGCCCCGCAACTTTTAGGCTGATAAGCAAGAGGCAGAAACAATCACTGTTCATGCAACTAGAAGTCTAAAATGTAGCAGAACCCCTGTAATTTCTTCCTTTTAACCCTTGCAAATATAAATGAAGACACATCCAGTTTTTAAAGGAGTTTGAAAGGTATCTGATTTAGTATTGTCTAATCTGACTGAAGGAAATGGTTTTCTTCTTTGCATCAACAACCAAAGTGTTATAGCTTGGCTGTGTTTCTAGTGACAGACACCTGTGTTTCTTATAAGGGACAAAGGACACTGGGCTGTGACCAGCTCCATAATTCATTTTCTTTCTGTATCTTTAGGAGGTGCAGCTTTGATACATTTTTAGTTTAGTACAGATGGCTGGTATTAAAACCAGAGGTATTGCATGAGTCTAGAAGCAGAAGTTATTAGAAAACAATGTGCACTGTTAACTTCTCCTTTAAGTACAAATCTCTCCAGCTCCCACATTTCACCAGACATGCAACCACTGTCACCACCAGTCTGTGTTTGCTGTAGTTCAGTGGGTCTGTGTAGTCCCAGTGTGTGTGTGTGTGTTTCTTACTCATGGCTTTTTTTCCTGGGCACAGGATTTTCCTTGTGTTATGTTGGGATGGATTTCAAGTGATCTCAAGCACACTGAGGTGTTTGCATGCAGCTTTGCAGGATATATCGGTGTCTGAAGATTTGTAAAGCTGTCATGGCAAATGCTTAAATATGAGTTTAAGTTAATTCTGAATCTACTGCCTTTGTGTGGAAGCAGAGTGTTCTCAGTGTCCCCCAGGAGTGCTTCTCTGAGGAGAGGGCACAAAGCTGTGGGAACAGGAGAGACTTCCACAGAGAATTTGTGGAGGAGACAGTTTGACTCGGCAGCCCCACGATGGTAACAAATAATTCCAGGCATAACTTCCTTGCATTTTCTCCAGAAAGAGGAGAGTGAACTTCCCTGCAGAAATGGTCAGGAGCTGGCTATAGGTCTGTTCATAATGCAGGGAGCCAAGCAACCTGTGAAATAAATTATGCTCTATATTTAGCCATCACAGAAGCCATAGGCATTGGAAGGCTTTGGAATAAGTAGTGTTCATATCAAAGGAGAATCCTCCTCCCTGAAGTCTTTACTGTTTGAATTTGACCCCATTTTCCTGACAGGCTTTATGTAGTAATTGTGGGCTGTGTTATTTACTGTAAACCTGTGGCTCTGTGGTGCTCCCTGAATAGGAGGTGCTGGTTTGATGGGAGTTTACCTGTGTGTGTGTGTGTGTGTGTGTGTGTGTCAGGAGTATGTGGGTGGCAAGTGGTGCAGCATCTGCACACTGATGTTGCTTGATCCCTGCAATAAATTAGTTTGTTTTTGCCTGAGTAGGTGACACTCAAGTTAACTTTATAAACAAAAAAGGGAACAAAATGTGAAGTTTCTTGTGGGAATTGGAGTGCTGTGTGTAGAATCTCTGTTTCTGGTTTCTTGCTAGTGGCAAATAAGCATAGGAAAGCTTATTTTATGCATTCATCTTAGCTTTTGAAATCATCTGGTTGTGAGCTTTTTCTCTTTCAAGCTCATGTGAATTTTGGGAAAAAACTTCAAAAACTTGAGGATTTTCATAGAGAGGCTCTTTCCAGTGAGTGTGTAGGTAGGGGAAGGAGATGTAAGTAGGATGGTGGGTCTGTCTGAGAAGGGTGCAAGCACAGTCTTCCTTGTGTCATAAAACTGGGTGTGTGTACTACATATGAGAAATTTACTGGTCTGTTATCCTCACTCAGTATTGGTAGGGTTTACATATCACAGAGAAGGAAAAGATAGAATCTCTAGAGGTCCCTTCCAACTTGGGATATTCTGTGATTCTGTGTTTCATGATTCATGATGTACCTGAAGGATATTGGTTTTTTTGGGATGGATCTTATGGGAGGGCAACTTCATACTGACTTTTTCTCTCCTTCCATACTTCATCACAAAATTGTGCTTTTAGCAAACTCATGCAACTTGATGGGAATTTTAATATCTACCATCCCCTACTGTCTTTTCTCCTCATTGTTTGCAACTTGATTTTGCAGTTTATTTAAAATTTGTCACCAAATTTGTCTTTTTACCAGAGGATGGCTGTACCCCTTGTCTGAAAGCCCATTAAAAAAAAAAATCAGCTGTTTCATTTATAAATATGCATGTTTTGACTTAAAGTCAAAGAAGTAAAAAAGCACACTCAATGTGTCTTACAATCTCATCCACTTGGCTTAATGCTGTCCATTAAATACCTTTTTCAATAGGATGAGAATGCAAAAGTTCTATTCTCACTGCTATTGTAATTTAAAAGCACAGGAAAGCCTTACTACAGATTGTCAGTTGTTGCAAAATAACAAATACCAGATGAGTTTCCATTCTGCTCAGCAGAATAAAATGGATCAAGTTTAAGGCAGAATTTAAGACATAAAGTAGATCATAAGTTGTTATATAATGGTCCTAGTAATTAGACATTGAGATTAATCTTTTTAAAACCATGAACTACAATCATTTGAAAGGCCCATGATAATATTTCTTTAAAAATCTATGAAGGCAGTGATACTAAAAGGGTTTTATTTCTGCACTGATCATATCAGTGAAAACCTCCTGTTGGTAAAAAACTTTCTATCATGTAGATTGTGTCTGCTGCCACAAATCAGAGAGACTTTTCTGAAATAAGAAGACAAAATAAACACAGGAAATTGCTGTTTTTCCAAGAAAGCTTTAAAAAGAAGCTGCATTATGTCACTTCAGAAACTGTGAGTAAAATTAGCAGACTGGATGTGTTTGTTTTGGTGACTTTTCACTTCCTTCAAACAGTTATGCTGTTACTCAATAAACCAAGTCATTTTGTACAATTTTGTACCAACTGATTAAAAGACTCTAGCAGAAATGAAAGGAGTGGGGGAAGGGAAGGTTTTGGTCCTAGAGTGTGTATTTGCTGTATTTCTCTCGATCCCTCCAGTGAAGTGACAGTGGCAGAGAGGTGTGGAAGAAAAACAAAACCCCAGGTTTCCTTTCTCTCTTGTTTCCAAAGGCCAGAGCTGTGAATGTTTATCCTTTGGAGTGAATGGTACAGGTTTACCTGCACACGTGTTTAAAATCTCTACATTTATTCATATAACAGATCACCCAAATGCTCTACAGAGACCACTGCATTTCATATTCAAGGGTGTATATGGGGAGTAGGTAGGAATTCTCTCCACCTGCCTAAATTTCAATCTGTTTTTCTTCTTCCTTATTGTGCTATTGTGCATGCAGATATGGCATTTAAAATTCAACAAACAGTAAAAGCAATACAGGCCATCATGGAGAGTATTATCTTTTCATGGCTCTGTTGCAGAGAGCAAATACTGCTGTAAAACTGACTTGGAACAGATAAAAGTTCCCCTGGCTAAACACAAGCTTGTTTTACTGCCTTGTTTTCTAAAGGGGAGTAGGGAAAAAGTCAGGTTAATTTTCTGTTTGAAAAGTATTTCCTTTCCTGGTTAGAGTAAAAAAAAAAAAAAAAAAGAAAGGACTCAGTTTCTGGGTTCTTTTCCTTAGTTTGACACCAAGTTTTTGCTTAGCCTGAGCATGTGAAGAGTCAGATGATGTTCTTTCCATAACAGTCTCCTCTGTAAAGGTGAAAAAATCAGAAAGGCTGTGCAAAAAGCAAGCTGTTATTTTAGTTCACCTTGACCAGGTACAATCACAATATCATAACCAGCTGCAAAGACTGCTCAGTGTGATACTGCCAGGAAGTTTACAACCACTGTTCTCATGAAACTCAAATGAAGAAATTAATTTTACGTGGTGGTGGTGAATTTTTCTTTTGGGGGGTGGGGAGGGGGAGAAGTGGAGGTGGTTGCTGGGTTTCTTTTTTTACCAGTAGGTCTCAAAACATTTTACAGAGGAGACTATTGATGCCATTCCATTTTGCAGGTGGAAAGGTGCATAAAGAGGGGATGTGTCCTCTATAGTTCACCCAGTGAAAGGACTGGAAAGGGAGTGAAGTCCTCTGTGCTTTCCCAGCTCTCAGAGACTGTGAAACAGGGCCATATTTAACCCCCCCCCACAATTTTCCTTGTGTTCCTTTCTGGTTTTCTCCTCCCTTTTTCCTTGCTGTGAGGAGACAGCCATTCAGCCATGTGAAAAAAAGAATAAATCATAAAGCAGTTGCCTTCCTTCCTGATTCTCCCAAGTGGGCCTGCATCTTCTCCTTCTGTGTGCACATCAGTCTAAAACTGCTGCAATAAAAGGAACTGCACCTGTGCAATGTCATCTATGCACCATCCTGGTCTCCATTTGTCCCACATCATCCCAGTAACATTCCTACCAGACAGAGCCATACCACCTCTTGAAGAGCAATTTTTTTTCTTTTCACGTGGCCCTTCAGAGTCCTTAAGTATTCTTGTGGGAAATTCAAAATTCATTTATAAAAACAACAGCCCCAAAGCCTTGAGGGTGCTGCAGTGACATGGAATGCTGGCCTTTGCTGTCCACAGCATTTGCTCTTTTTTTCCTTTTTGTTTTCTCTGCTGAAATCTGCCAATACTTCGACAAATATAGGCAGCACCAAACAGTGCTTTCAAATCCTGCTGGAGTCCTTCCAATCCTGCTGGAGTCCTGTAGTGTCACTTTGCCCCTCTGCCAAAACTCTGAGCCTGTAGCGCAGGGTTCCGCTGTGCTGTGGCCATTCCTGTTTTTCCTGCTGCTTCCAGGGCCAGCAGCAGGCAAGAGGAGCTGCAGCTGCAGGTGCAAGGCCAGCAAGAACCTGTCATAGCTGGGAAGTAGCTGCTGTGCTGGGCACCCAGGTGGGACAGGGAAGAGAAGGTTTTGCCAAACTCTTTGTGCTGCAGCAGCCTCCAAACTCTCAAGTGAAGATTTCTGGGATCTGTTGTGTTTCCTCAGCAGTAGAATGTGTGCTCACAAGTGGGATGAACTGGAAGAAGGTTTGCCCTATCTTCAACTTTTTGAAAGTCCTGTCTGCCCCTTTCCCAGAAGATCTAGGGGATTTCATGGTATTGTGGTGTTTTTCTGGTGGGAATTGTGAAAAGCTCATACTCCTCAGCATAAGCTTCTCAGAAATTTGCAATCAGAACAAGTGGCATTATCCACTGAAACTGTCAGTGTGGGTGAGTGCACACTGCTTTCCAACACAGTGCTCTGTGTGTGTGGTGGGAAAACACCAACACACACCAACAGCATCAGGAATATATCCTGGATCTCCAGTAATGCCCCAGGAGTCTTTGCACAGCTGTGGACTATCTCTTGGGAATGATGTTCGAGATGGAGCTCTGATGAAACACGCTCTGGTTGCAGTGCAGCATCATGGTGTCACTTCTCAACTGTGACCCAAGTACTTGATGCAGGTTGTGCTCTGGGTGTGCTTTATCTCCATTTTTGTGGAAGGGAGCCACGAGGAATCCTATTTTTAATCCATGAGCCACACAGCCTGAACACAGGCCAGAGGGTTCCATCCAGAATTACTGCAGAGGAGTTGCTTCTTCTTGTGTGTTTGGTGATCCAAAAATCTTTCCCAGATTCTTAACCAGCATAAATTAATACATCTCTATTAAGTTTGGGAGTGCTGCATTAATTTGGAGCAGCTGGTGCAGCGTGTGAAGCAGTGACAGCTCATGCCCACAGCACTCTGAGGAGCTGCTTTGTACCTCAGCCTTTGCAAACAAGTGGCTTCTGCCTTTTTCTTCCTCGCTTTGCTCAAGGGAACAATATTTTAGGAATGTATGCCCTATATGCAGTTAATATGGGGATGATAAATACAGAAGAAAAATCACCATGGTAAAAATATAATTGAATTGGACTGGAGAATAACTGAGGCACTTTTAATTTCTAGAGAGGTAGTCCCCAGTGTAAAATTCGGAAAGGAAATTAACCTTCTTATGTGTTTTCCATTTCCTCTGAAGTTTGAGAGTAAAATTGCTGGTGCAACTACAATATCTTAATTATTGGTAATTTCTCAAAATAGCCTTTGATGTGACTGCAGATAATTTTGGAAACACTGTGATTTCACATTTTTACAGAAATGGAAACTATTCTAGGGATATATGACACTTTGCTACCAGAGTAATTTATATGAGGCTGTATAATTTTTTGTGAGGGTGAATGGTGAGACAGGGAGGCTAAGAACAGAATGTTTATATAGTAAGTCAACTACAGAAAAAATAGAAACACAACAGAAGCCGCCCATTTAAGCAAAGACCACCGTGCTGAACAACAAATATCCATATTGGCTGTTCTTTGAAGTCAGATGCTTAATGCCTTTTATGTCAACAGAAATCAAAGGGAAAACTGAAGCACTGAACTTGAAAGGTTAAGTTGCACATTGGTCATGGCATAGCCTGGTAGAAACTCCAAATGAACAAAAATGCAGAAAATTTTGCAAGCTTTGTTTTGTTTGGTTTTTTGTTTTTTTTTTTTTTTTAATGAGCCACTTTTGCTCAGGGACTGCATGAGCAGAGATTCTCAACAAGAGCAGGCTGAAACTTCATGCTTCCTTTTTCCTTCCCTATTTAATGTCAGAGCAACCGAACCCCAGTGCTGGAAGGCCAGGAGCTGTCCCCAGGCTGATGTGTAACTCTGAGAGTGAAGGAGGCACAGGTTTTGCTGAAGCTGGAGAGTGAAAAGCAGTGGGAGGCCTGGAGGCAGAGGTGTGGTCCCCTGAAATGCAGCCATTGTCACTGTCCTGCCCTTCAGAGCCATCAGTGCCATTTGCCTTCCAGCACAGGCTGGTGCAGCCAGAACTGACCTGTATTTGCTCAAATTGCAAGCTCTGTTTTCTTGTTGAGAATAACAGAGATGGCACTGATCCTAACAGGTGCCATGTAGCAAATGACAGAACTATTAAGCAGGAGAAAAAAAGCAGAAAATGGATAGCTGATATTTCAAATTTGCTCTCTGTCAGCCTATCTACACACCTTCCAGACAGCATTTGGAAAGTATCTGTATTTCAGGGGGTGGGCAGCACCATGCTTTAATTTACAGTCAAAATTAACTACCTTGACAAAATTATATAAAAGTTAAAAATGTAGATTTTTTTTTATGGTTTACAATGATATTAAAAGACATAACATTTCACATTCTAAATTATTTTAAGTTTTTAAAACTATTACTCTCTGTCCACTCAGAGAAATTATGCTTTCATATGCTTCATTCCTGCATAAAACAGACCTAGAAGTAAAAATTGGTTTCTTTCAGCAGTGTATTTATATGGCTAATTTGCCTGCCTATTTTTCTGGCAATGAAATTCTGTAATGAAATGCTATAAGCATTCAGTTGTTAAAAAAAAAGAAACATAGCATGCAGGCAGCATAAGGTGCATAACTGAAGCATAAGTTAAAACTTGCTTTAGTTTTTCCCAAGCTATCATAAAAAATCATTAATGCAGAAAAACAGAGTGTGCTTGATAGCCAAAAAAGGTTTTGTATGTGCATGTGGTTATTGATGCACACGTGTGTGGCTGCAGGCATTTAGGACTTGATAATGTTTTAAAATATAACTTACTTGTGAAAAGAACCCAAACAAGACTTTTGTGCCTGAATTAAGGTATCAATTTCAATATTTGTATAGAATCAGATCCATTTGTCAGGTCAGTTGTTATTGACAAGAGAATCAGCACAGGGCCCACTTTTCTGGGCACACAGCATCAGCCTGAAAGTATTAAATAACATCTGGCAGTGACCTGCACTTTGTAAACCATATTTTTGAAATCAGCTTAGCATGTTTTGTCTAAACAAGCTGAGAAATTAAGATGCAGAGGGAAGAAAAGCGTTCCAGATGCAGATAAAAATAATTGCCCAAGTACTATCAGGAGACACCAAGTAATTGCTGAAGTGTAATTGAGTGGAGGCAGCAAGTATTTTGTATTTTAACTGTAAAACAGGACACCAGAAAGGAAAACAGAAGGTCCTTAATATGGTGCTATCATTAAAAAAGGTTCGGTTAAGCCAGTATATTGTACACAGAGAAGTGCCATGTTTGTTAGAATGTGTATGGAGGGAACTGAGAATAATTAGACTTATAATAGGAGTTTTTGGCTCTGCCTCTGCACTGTTTCAAAGCCTCAACTGTTCCTGAATCCTTAATAAGTTAAGGAATGAGTACAGCAGAGGAGAGAGCAGGCGGAATCTGTTGGAGCAGCTTGCCCACACCAGTTTGCCAAAATCTAAATAGCCCTTTAAAAAAAGGCTTATTTTTTGGTGATGACATCATTCCTGCCACTGTCAAAGTGTGACAAGTCTTGGCTTGCCTAAAGAAGAAGAAAAAAACCTTTCTAAAATTGACACTGCACAGATTTAAAACATATACAAGGACTACTATAAACTGACTTATTTATACTCTCTCCCCATGCAACAAATTTTCATTCACAGATCAGTTTTTTTCTCTCAAGCATTTTGACTTTGTAAATCAATGCATTTTAAATATCTAGTTTGTTCTTTGTGACTTCATTGTGGCTGCCTTAGCTTGGACATAGGACTGTTTTGATACCAATGCCCACAACTTGCCTTTGTTCTGTTGCAGTTAATTTTAAGGTCACTGGAAACGTCAGGAAAGCCACACAGGTATTCCTGGAGGTAATCTTTATGCATGATTTCCACGGTACCATACTTATCACTTTTTTTCCCCCTCTGATTTCTTATTCCTTCTGATCTGCAGAAATATGGGGAAGATGCTGGATGAATGTGTTTTTCCACGCTCATATGATTTGCCATTTTCAGCATCATCCCCAGCTGTGAATTGTACAATGAATAATTAATGTTGAATGGGGACCTTGAACCTCATAAAGCTGATTAGTAAGACAATGCATCTGGGAGAACAACTTTAAGACTGTGCTTGTAAAAGAATATCAAAACAGCTTAACACAGTAGGGAAAAGCCCCCTGGAGCCCTTTTAAAACCAATTGCCTACAAACACTTCTAAAAAGAACAACTCTGTAGTGGGGGGGGGACAAAAAACCCCCATGTGTAAAAATGCTATGAAGTTCAGAAAATAAACCAGCTTTTATACTTACTTGTCACAAAGATATTTGCAGTTAAACACTGCATAACATTAGAGAGAGGGTACAGTCAGCCCGAATAAAGCATTTTTGTCTCTTCTGGTGCAGATTTTTACAGCACTGTTGTTTTCTAGTTCACTGGATCCTAAACTCCTTCATAAACAAGGGCAGTTCAGGCCTTCTCTGATACTTCAAAGCAGAGAATATTTGCCCCGGTTCCCTGTTGCAGAGGCTGTTGGCAAACTGCTTATAAACCCAGGAAATGGTTATTTTTGCATGCTGGTCAAGCTGAGGATGATGGAGATTTCAGAAGGAGCTAATGCTTTTGTGTCTCCTGAAAAGGAGTGAATGTGTAATTTTGAGAAATGGATCTTTGTTTTTATTTGCCCATTGGATAAATGGTATTTGCCATTTGTTAGTGAGCAGAAAGGAGACACTGAGTTTATTATGGAAACATGGCATGGTCCAGCTGTGCCTTACAGCAGCCTTAACTCAGGCAGATCTCTCAATTTTTCTTTTCTTACCCATTTTATAAACTCTAAATCTCGAATACCTAATTCATACATTGTCTTTGTTTTTCTTCACAGCTTATTTAATGTTACTACTTAAAAGAATTTAGCAGTATCTTTTTGTAAAATGATTTGATCTAGCTCAAGAACTAAATCTCAGTTAACTATAGGAAGGAATATTCTGATTTTTTTTTCTTCCAGTTGTGTTTCACAACACTTTTGGAGATTTTATTCCAATTTTGGATGATTCCAAACCAAAAATCTTTCAAAATTTAATGGTTTGGAAAACATCTGCTCCTCAGTCTCAAAGTAATCAGCACTGCTCTCTTAGAAAACTGAATAAAAAGCCCTTACACCTTCAGAGCAACCAAAATATGCCCAGATTTGGGCTGAATTTGGCAAGCAGTTTGTCAGAGATGAGGAATGATTCCATGGCATCACTTAACATTTCTAATGTTAATTTCTTCATTTTAAAAATCACTACCAAAATATTTAACCTGAAAATGATGAAAAATTTATATTTAGGTCAAAGTAATTCAAACTAATTTTACACTAGAGTATATAACACAGTTTAGTGTTGAATCACGTTCAGGTACACTTCCCTATTTTTCTGAATTGGCCTCATTAAGGAAGTAAATGCGGGTCATGTTCTCTAAAACCATAGGAGGTCAACAGTGCAGATCTAACAAGTTTTAAAAATCTTGCTACAATTTTAAAACATGCTGAGTAATTTTCTCAGTATATGGAAACTTCCAGTGGTTCAATTTAATGTGCTTATTAATTACATCCAGCTAGACTTCATAAAAGGAGAGTTTGCTGAAGTTACAGTGGATTACCCAGAAATGGAGTAAATGGGGTTTTTTGTGTGAGTTTATTTTCTACAAGCAGATTAAGATAAAATATTTTTAATCCTAATTTAAATACAATGCACAAAATATCACACATCTGTCATGAAAACGAAATTGAATTTTGAAAGTTATTTAACTTATAGAGTGTTTCAGCTTTTACTTCCAGGGCAATGCCATTCAGAATTTTTAAGGAGTCTCTGAAACACATGAAGATTCAGTTTACCAAATATTTGAACATATAGGAAATTAAATGGCATTAAAGCTTTTTATTTTAGTTATGAACAGAGGAATCTGCAGGATGATTCACAAGGAATTCTGTTCTCTGAAATAAATAATTTTGTTTGTAGTGTGGAAGAAGAAATGACCCTCAGAACTGGGCAAGTTGTGCCCAAGCAGTTTTATCATCCTTTTTGCTTTCTGTGACACACGAGAGGGAGCGCAGGGTGCTGGAGACTTGCATCTGTATTCCTTACCCCTGCCAGCCCCCAAGATCCAATCTGCTGTATGCAGAACATGGGAGAAATACGTGGGGAGTAGGTAGGGTGAAATCCCCCTGTGCCGCTCCAATTTTGTTGTAAGGTTTAAGCAAAGTTTAGAGAGGATTGGTGGCCCTCTTACCCACATGGCTGAGTTTATTCTGCTTGATTCTCAACCAGCTCAACTGCACACCCTTTTTTATTGTGTTGCTTTTTGGTGTCTTTCCCCTGCCCCCAAATACTGCACCATCGGCCAAGAATAACCTGAGTCTGAATGCAGGACTGCTTTTAAATGTTTTCAAAACAGTACAGGAATGTATCTGATGTTTTTTCATTCTAGATGCAATTTTTGGGGTTTTTTTTAAGGTACTTAGTAAAGCTAACAACTCCCTGAAAGCAGCAAAGTGCTGGTGGCGGAGCTGAAGAGAGCAAATGTTCTGAACCCAAACCCAAGATGCTGGGCTGCCAGAGAGGCTGCCTGGCGGCTCTTTGGGTTCAGGCCTCTCAGCTTCCAGAGAGCTCTTTGTGTCAATGCAGGCAAGTTTTGTTCCACTTGTATTGACAAAAATCTTATAAATATCAGAGAACTTTGGCTTTTCCTGCCCTTAACTTTCTGTGTATTTATCAGCACTGCTCCACCTCCATTTTCTTATTCATTGACTCCTTTTCTGACATGTGCTCTATTCATAGATGATGACCGTGTGAGAATGGGCAACAGTTTAACCTTGTAATTTAATGGGTGACAGTGGATATAATTTTATTTGCTTTTTTACTATTGCTTTTTCTTTATGCATCAGGCAAGATTTGCTGAGCAGGTTTCAGGTAGAGTGAGAGAAGAAAGGATAGTTAATCATAACTATCAGGTGATCATAATCTCAGAATTCCAGGATGGGTCAGCCTGGAAGGGACCACAGTGGGTCACTGGTCCCCCCTCCCTGCTCCAGCAGGGCCATCCCAGAGCACACAGCACAGGATTGTGTCCAGATGGGGCTGGAATAGCTCCAGTGAGGAGACTCCACACCCTCTCTGGTCTCTGTTCAGTGTTCAGTCACTGCCCAGGGAAGAAGTTCTGCCTCCTGTCCCAGGGGGAAGTTCCTGGGATCAGTCCCTGCCCGTTCCTCTGGTGCCATTGCTGGGCCCCCGGAGCAGAGCCTGGGCCCTGCCCTGAGCCCTCCCTGCAGACAGGGACACCCAGGGCTGAGGGCCCCTCTCACCTGGGGCTCCTCTCGAGGCTGAACAGCCCCAGCTCCCTCAGCCTTTCCTTGTCAGGGAGATGTTCCAGGTTCTTCATCTTTGCAGCCTCCACTGGCCCAGCTCCAGGAGCTCCAGGTTCCTCCCATCCTGATGATCCCAGACCTGGCCACAGCTCTCCAGATGTGCCTCACAGGGCTGAGCAAAGGGGCACTGCAGCAGGTGTCCTGTCCTCATGCACCCCAGGACTCCGTTGGCCCTCTTGTCCCCCAGGGCACTGCTGGCTCATGGACAGATCAGTCCCCAGCCTGTACAAGTGCCCAGGGTTGTTCCTGCCCGGGTGCAGGACCTGCATTTGCTCTTGTTGAATGTCAGATGGTTCCTCTCTGCCCATCTCTCCAAGCTGAGTCCCTCTGAAGGGCTGCACAGCCCTTGGGGCTGTCGGCTGCTCCTCCCAGCTTTGTACCATCAGTGAACTGCTGAGGAGGCATCGACCCCTCCTACAGTCCCTGATAAACAAGTTAAACAACATCTCAGTTCCACCCTGGCTTTAGGCTTACACTGCTCCCACAGGAGGCCACAGCATGGTCTGTGAGAGGAGAGTCCTGTTTGGGCACTCACTGGCTTACAGTGACTTTAATGGACATTAATGGCCTCACAGGTCTCATGGTTAATATCCATTATCATGAAACAATGGAGGAATCCCCACATGATTCATCTCCCTAGTGAGTTTATTAGGAGTGAATACAGAGAAGCTTTTCCATTCAGTCTACAGCCCATCAAAGTCTGTGCACGATTCCGGATCCTGCCTCATGTGCAGCAATTTGGTGGCTGTGCTGTGCCAGCTGGTAAAAGACATTGTCCTGAAGGCTTTCAGCACCTCAGGTACCTGGCTGGAGTTGAAATGTAGGAGAAATATGTTGTAGTTTGCAGCTTCTTCCAAGCCCTCTGCATCAATTCTCTCATTTTTCAGTCACTCAGCTTGAACCAATGATCCTCCTGTCTGGGTAAAGATGGTGACAACAGGGCCTGTGCACCTGGGGAAAAGCTATAGGAAATCTGATGGTAAAACTATTGAGCAGAGAACTAACCTAGGTATGTCAGGCTTCATTAAGTTTTAAAATCTGTATTATGTGATAAGAATGGCCCCTCATGATGGTGTTTGGTTGTGAATTATCCAGTGAGACCTGATCATGCTGCTTGCTTTAACTCAGATCATTAAGAAAGTGTGAGATCAGCAGCACCCTTGCCCTGGAATACTTAGCTGTTTCAATTAGCTCAGCTGCAGTTTTATTCTGAAATGTTCAGATTCTTGAAATTAAACTGACAGCTTATATCCTACCATTTGTCACCTTAGTGAAGCAGGAAATTCTGTGGTTTTGGACTTTACTGTGATTCATGTTTTCTTTCTCAGAGTAACTGATTGCCACCACAGCTTGGGTCATTTAGAGTAGCTGGTTGTGTGATGTTTCTATCGGGTTTTCTTTGCCCTCTTGGAAAATGCACCGGTTTGGTTTGGGATGAGTAACATGTCGGAGTCAACAGCATCTATTCATGTTCTTGCATTGTTTCCAAACAGACAGAAATGGAAACCAAGATTTGAAAGCTAATGGACAATAGATGTAGTATTTAATGTTAGAATGACTACAATATTTCATTCCAAATTCTTTGTTCTACTTGTTTGATTTGCTAAGATAAAACAGAAAAATCGCTTTATTTAATGAAAGAAACATTTCATCAGAAGGGCATGTAATGTACATTTCAGCAGCTAAATCACAAAATTCATATAGTTCCCAGAGGAAAGGTTATAAATTAGTCTTGAACAGTGATATTGTACAAAACTAGGAAGAACTGTGGAGTATAAAACAAGAATAGAAAAATTGTTTAAACATCGTTAACTCATTACAAAATTTGAGCAACATAAAACTGACCTAAAAGATGTCATGCTGGGTTGGGTTCTTTCTGTCCCAAGAACATGATTTCCCTTATAAATTTTATTATGCCTTTAACAATATTAGGAAAAACAACATTTCCATTCTGTCTGCATGGAGATGTGCTGCCTGTTTTGTTCTTTTACCTTTTATGCGTTCAGCTCTCATCTCCATTTAACTATACTATCATTTAAAATATAACAGAATTATATAATTTAGATTTAATTCATGGGAAAATGTTCAGTTGTGTATAGTGTTATAGAGTGATTGCAAAGCAGTGACTTGGAAGACTTTATCATGGAGCTACAGGAAGGAGTTTGGATACAGTGGAGATGATTTGCCAAGCAGAAGTATTATGGACTGATGAATGCAGAGATAAAAATCCTCTTCTTTGCTGAGAGGTAATGAAATGGACTTTGAGATTAATATCCCTCTGACAACGAAAATATTCAATGTATTTCCCTGCTGAAAGTCTCAGTCTTCCCTCTCAGCAATGCAAAGTGCAGAGGTGACACAGAAGTATCCAAGCAATGGGAGGTACTGAAACTACAGAGCAGCTTTTGTACTCCAAATAAAAATAAAAGTGGGTTCTTTTCACAGCCCAGCCTGATGTATATGCTGGCAAAATAAATCAAGTTCTGGCCAGCTACAGATAGTTGGAATACTTTCCAGACAACTCCATTTACCAGGAGTCCTGTAACTATCCAGACCATCAAAAGAGGGGTTTCCTATGAAACTGCATGTGACATGGGAAGCAAATGACTTTGTGGTTTTATTGACAAAGGTTATCTGACACAATCACAGGCTGCATTACTGCAAAAATTACTGCCCACTAAGTGAAAAATGTTGGAAGAGATTGGCAAGGAATGTCTTGTGAGCATGAATGAACTTAACATGTGCAAGCCACGGGTAGGTGTAATGTGCCACTTAACAAATTACTCTATTTTTAGCACCCAAACCTACATCATATGCTTCCAATGAGGAGAGGAGCCTGGTGTGTGTGAGTGAGGTGGCTGAAGCAGTTGTGGACTCTCCCTTGGCTCTCCGTGGTCTGCCTTTGCCGAGGGAAGGATGCTGCAGCAGCTGGCGGTGCAGGGCCGGCCCCTGGCTGTAGCCATGGTGTGGAATTTCCCCGTGTTCAGGATATTTAGACAGCAGCACACTTACAAATGTGTTGTAAAATTGGACGCCTGCCGGGGAAGGCTTGGGCCTCCTGGTTTACTTACTAAGCCCATGTTTCAATGGAGAAGCAAATTTGATTTTTCTCCCCCCTTCCTTTCTTCTTCTTTCTCTTTTCCCTCCTCCCCCACCCCTCCTTTGCTAAAGAGGCATCAGTGACTGGTGAGAAGAACTGACCAACTTGACCTCCTCTCCCACTGGTGGTCATGAGAATAATACAGGAGGAGGTCAGAGGTCAGCTTTTGAATACTCTTAGGAGCTAATTTATTACAAGGGGGGAGTTTCACATTGGTTGAATTATTTTCTTGAAGAGAAGACCACACTTGAGTTTGTTTATGCCTTGTGTTCATTGGGAGTTCTCTTTAGGAGCCTTTCTATGCACCTGTGCAGAGCACAATAAGAGCCCTTTTCTGCAGGGCGGAATAGCCGACAGCCAGAGGAAAAATGGGCTGGCCTGGAGCAGAACCTGCAGCTATTTGATTACAGAATGTAGTCCGGAGGGGCTTTCCATTGTAATTCCCTCTCCCCACTCCCTTCTTTTGCCCTTATCCTGCTGCTGGGTGTTTTTTGTACTCCAAATAAAAATAAAAGTGGAACATGGGGAAGCTGGGATGGGGGAGGAGGGAAGGAAGAAGAGCACGTTTGCACAGACATCATGCTCAGAAATAAAGGCACAAATCCTTAAGGAAATAAGGGTCTGGCTTACTTGGAAGTCAGTGACAGTAAGAGCTGCCGTTCTCCCAGTGCTTCTATTTGCTGTTGGGGTACAAGAAAATTATATATTCTGCTTGCATTTCTAGTTGCCTTAGCTGCCTAGAACACTGGGATACTTTATGACTTATGAGTTTGGAAATTATTTGCCTAGATCTAAGTGTCCTGGCTACACTTAATCTCTCTGCTGCTCGGCTACAGCCCAGCAACCTCCTCTCTGTCATCCCTCTTGTTTTTGTACAGTGTCTGGTGATATCTCAAGCATCAGTTGCCCTCAGACAGGGCAGCTGTGGCTGCGTATTCTATTGAGACTCCCATTATCCAGAAAATCTTGACCTATTGCAGTGATTTTTCTTTTTGCAAAACAACCTCCAGCCTTTGTTTGGTGTTTAAAGAAGGCCTGTTGTGTGTTAGGAGGTGCTGTACATTAAGCTCTCTGTGCACTGAAATCTGTAACTTTGCCTGAATGTTCTACTGATTTAAATTTGTCCAGATTGTTGGGGAAAAAGTCTGAAAGCCAAATTTATGTAAACAAAGCAACTTTCTTTTGAGCACAGTGGGATTAGGAGGCTGAGCCTTCTCAGCACTGGAACCTGGGTTTGTTGGGGGAGTTTTACATATTCCGCATTTTCAAGCACCAGGACTAGGTAAAGCTCAAGCTTTAAATGTGCTCATTAGCTTTGTCTGAGCAGGCAAGAGGTTGCAGCCACTCTGGGAGGCTTGAGAAGGAATTATGTAGTTCCCAGAGCTGAAGTAAAATTTAAGGAAAACAGACTTTCTGCCTACAGGTTTTCTCCCCACCACCACAGTTGGTATTTTGTCTTAAATATCAATACAATTTGCCTGTCACAATTTTGGAGGGAGATTTACAGCTATTTAGCAGATATTGCTGGCCATAATTTCTAAGTTATATGATTAAAAATCTCATCTGCACACAAACAGACACAAGAGCAGACAGGGCTCCCTCCCTCCCTGGGCCCTCCCAAGGCTGGGGATGTTCGCACTGGGGGACATCAGCTTCACGATCCACCAAGGTGAGAACACAGATTGAGGGGGTCACAGCCTGGGCTTTGGTGCTCATTTTGGGGTGCAGGCTTCTGGATTCAGCTTCTGAGGAGTTTGTTTCATATCACCTGAGGGAGTGGTGGATTGCACAGCTGGGTGGGTGCCTGTCTCTGACAACAGTAAAAAATCTTAATGTAGGCAGAACATTATCACAGGAGGAGCTGTGATGATAAAACCACAGACTGTAGTGATGAAACTGAAAGGAAATAAGTACATTTTAGTGTAGATCTGGAGGGAAGAAAAAAAACCAAAACCAAAACAACACAACCAGACCTTTATCCATGCTCTTTGAACATGTGGAGTCAGTGATGGGCCCCAAGACTTCAGAAAACAAGCACCATCCTGGCAGAGAGGTGGACCCTGCGGCAGTCTGGTAATAGAAGTCAGATATTCACACTTCCACCAGAGCATCTGAGCAGCATCCTGAGCCAAGTGCTTTTCATTCTGGCCACACTGCCCCATGGAACAGGAGGACATCTGGGAAATGGCGCTGCTGTGCTTAGAGAGAGGCTGTGACTGAGCACTGCCCTGCTCCTCCCACACTGTGGCACCTGGGCCTGCCCCAGGCTCCCCGGATTTTGCCCTTCAAATTAAGGGATCTGGAGGCCAGAAGCTGTCATCTCTCCTGCCTGTACTGTGTCCATTCCCCTCAGAGCAGTGTAAATGCTGGGATCTGACAGCTGAGGTTTCCATTCTGTGACACAGGGGCACTGCTGGTGGGCTGGGCCTGTATTATTGTGGGCACCAACACACAAACCTTTATTTAAAGTGTGCCTCTGCTTTAGTCCATATTTTCTCTGCTGGTTGCACTGTGCCAGGTTTTGGCTTCTCTGTGCTTACAGAAGAGCCTTGTTCACAGGGGTTTTACTGATAAAACACAATCAGGGAAAGCAGAGCTGAGCCAGCCTGTTGTCATTGAGCAAACAGGCTGGACACAGCTCCCATGTCACTGCTTCTGGGGGGTTGGCATGGCCTAGCGTTTTCCAGGAGAACTCCATTGGATTGGGTTGGATTGGATTGGATTGGATTGCATTGGATGGGATTGGATTGCATTGCATTGTATTGCATTGGGTTGGGTTGGATTGCATTGGATGGGATTGGATTGCATTGCATTGTATTGCATTGGGTTGGGTTGGATTGCATTGCATTGGATTGGGTTGGATTGGATTGGATTGCATTGCATTGCATTGCATTGCATTGCATTGCATTGCGTTGGGTGAGATTGGATTGGATTGCATTGTGTTGGGTTGGATTGGATTGGATTGGATTGGATTGCATTGGATTGAATTGCATTGGATTGGATTGCATTGCACTGAGTTGGATTGGGTTGGATTGGATTGGATTGCATTGCATTGCATTGCATTGCATTGCATTGCATTGGATGGAGTTTACCACAAGCCAGACTTCTTCTGTTTACTTCAGGGAGGGAGGAATTTCTACACCCATGGGGCTGAACAGCCAAAACAACACCGTGTTGGTAGTTTATGTAGATAAATTTATTTTGCTGAGTGAAGCAGTACTTTTGTTGCTGCTCACACTTGGGGGAGCCTGTCCTGTGTCAAAGTGGTCATGTCTAGGAATAAAATGATATCTAAAGTTTCAGCTGCTTCCTCAGAGAGCTGTCAAACAAGGATCTTGCCGTTTCATTTTTGATCAGCAAGGGCATATGTTCAAATGTGCTCCTTGCATTTGAATTTCTTAGGGATACAAAGAGCAGACTCAGTAAACCCAAAAGTTTTAAATGAAATTGGTTGCAGTTTATGTAAGTGTTTAATATATAAAAGCTCTGATTCTATACAGAATTGAATCTGTTTTTTAATTTAATTAATTAACCATCAAATAATTACTTACACAATGTCATGAGCATACTTAACCTTTTACTTATTCATATGGAACAGCTCACTGCTTATTCCCTCCTGGGAAGATTTATTTCTTTTTCTACCCTTTCAAAATACAGCCAGTTCAGCAACTTAGCTCAATTAAGTGATAATGAATATTTAGAAAGGATAATAATCTGTGGGGTTTTTTCTTTTAAATGTTAGTGACACTGAGAGTCTGTAGGGATCACTCACAGCCTTCTTCTCTTCTCTTTTCCTTTACATTGTATTCCACGTGAGGAAATCTTCATCTCTGGGAATGAATTTATAGTTTATGACTGATAACAACTTCTTTTTTGTTCAGCATAACTATGTTTTGCTGAAATGCTGCGGTAGACAGTAAAGTTCTTCATGTCTGTTCTACTTTGAAAAGTTACATTCTCTGTTTTAATTTATAATTTCTTACCTATTTTTAGAGTACACAGTCTTCCAGATTGAAAATTGGGAGCCATGAAGGTCAAGAAAGATTTTTATGATGGATGAAAGCTGTGTAAAAAGAGTAAATACAGTGGGTTTATAGTGGATCATCTACCCTGCATAACCAAAAAAGCTCTAATTTCCACTTAAAACTGATATCCAGAAGCAATAATTGAATTATTCTTCCTTTTATTTGGTTCTGTCACAAAGAAGTGATGTCACACCACCTTATTTTCAAACTAAACACTCATAATATTTGACAACCTATGGAAATGTAACTATTGATGCCTCTATTTATATTGTTTGGGGATTTTTTAAATTCTTGGTTTTTGTAGATGAATCAAAAAAAAACCCCAACACCTTATTGAGCAGCTTTTTGTTAATTTACTAATTCTAAAACTTTTAGAAGAGAGGGCTCTGCATGAGCAAACACTTTGTATACATGCATACAATCACCCACCCTGTAAAAAACTTAATTTTTACCCTTTTCTAAGAGAAAAAGATGCATTTCTGCACTAAAGGGCCAAGTGGGAGAGTTTCGAAATGGTATTTTCTCTGGAGAGCTGCTGGTTGCTTAGCCGGTGTGCTCCTGGGTTATGTACTGAAAATATCCCAGTTCTGGCAGGGGTAGCTGAAATTAAGGCTTTCAGTGGGTGAAGGCTGTTTGCAGGATCTCCTGCTGAGCCTGCTAAGACAGATATTGTGGGGTAATTTCTGGAGTTTTGCCAGTTGCAAACAGGAGGCCCCACCAAGCCTATTAAGGTAGGAATGAGGTTGGAATGCCATACTTTGCTACGCTCTGTTTTCCACTGTCCCTGCTCTGCTGACCACCAGAGTAAAAATAAATTAGGGGATTTTTTTTTTCACTATAGTGTCTGCCATCCCTTATTACATGTTGTAATTTATAAATAGTTCATCTGATTAACTGTGATTTTATTTATTTTTCTTAGTACAAAATAGAATAATAAACATTTTCTCATTGACCTCCCTCCTTGTCTCTGCAAGTAGCTGGACAAGATGACATACGTCCACTTTATTTTGTTTTGAAGCCATAAATCTTTATTGGCCTTTTGCTGATGTTGTTTAGGAGGATCAAAATTAAAATTCAGCTTTTACATACCATTTAAATGTTTTTAAGAATGTTGTCATTAAAAATTCCTGTCAATCTAGCTCATTTATGGTTCACTAAAGTGTTGGATCTCTGTTCCCAGGCCTCAGCTCCCCATTGTGAGACTGATTTTCTTGTATGGTGGAAAGTGTGGCTCAGGACAGAAATAGAGTTGTTGCCTTAAAACTGGGAAAGGCTACTGCCTTGCCATAATGCTCACTGAAAGTCAGGCATTTTGGAGTCTGGGTGTCCAATAAGGAGGTTTTCTAAAGAGTGGATTTATTAAATCAATGACTTTATGGGTCTGAAGCAGACTCCTTGCAATGTGGCATAAAGCATGAGATGCAGAAGTTTGGCAAGGAATGTTTTGAGTGGGGGGATTTTTTTTGAGGGGGAGAGAGTTTGGGGTTTTTTTGTGCAGGTTGTTCATCTTGGAATAATTTAGCATTAAAGCACTCTACTGTATGTTGCACACAGATGTGGTTTAACACACAAACTGAATAGCCTATTGCTCTTTTCTTCAAGGTTTCAGAGCTAGATTTTATAGGTTTTGGCAGTCTGTACCTAGAAGTCTCAAAAATTTTCTATAAGCAGTATCTCGTGGCCATAAATTATTGCAACCATTTTAGGTTTGTAAAAAGCCTACATAAATCTCCCTGTAAGCACAACAATAAAAAGTGCAAATGTGTTTAGTAATGTTTCTTGGGTCACCATTGCTCTGAGTTGCGTGTAACGGTACCCTAAAAACTACAACTGGAAGCCTATCTTATTACCTATTTGTTAACTCCCACCATAACATACTGCAGTAATAAAATCACTAAGCTGTGCTGTTTATTGCCCTTTTGATATGTGGCAACATGAGTGGACCACAGGCACTCTAAGATAAAACAGGAGGAGGCTGTTTTTCAATATTAATAGTGCAGATGTCAGATCTTTGCCTCCTTGGAGCCAACAAGCCAAGTTTGATTGTTGTGGGCTTTCTGGGTAGCTGACTTCATGCAACCTCTGGGTTCCTTATTTACTGGTAGAGAGAGAGCATTGCTCAACACATGGCTGGCATCACTCTCAGCCATTCTGAGAGAGCATTATCTAAATGACTGAACTGTTATTGGAAACATCCCTGCAAGTTCAGCTGTACTCTGTGCTTTATGAACCCATAGGAAAACATGGTTCTTGCTTCAAAGAGCTCATAATGAGGTTCAAAATAAGGCCCACCACATCAAAAGAGAGATACAGGACAGGAGGGAGGGAAGACAGGGAGAACTGAGGTGCTTTTGTCCAGTGGGGCACAGCAGAATCAGGCCTTTAGCTCCTCACTTGTCCGAGCAGCTCAGTGTAAGGGTTTTAATTGTGGTTGTTCCAGCCAGTCCCCTTTCCCAAGAGTGTGCCCCAGTTTGCAGCAGGACTTGATCTGAATCCAAACCCTGCTCTGTTTCCTCAGCAGGGCTGTGACCCAGATCCACCAGCAGCTCAACAGCTGCGGAGCACCCGCTGCTGCTGAAGGAAATGTCCCAAGCCAATCTGGAAGGGCAAAAGTTGGATAAGATTTCTGCTGAGCACCTGATCAGCTGCAATTGCACTGTAAATAATTTAACGATAACCTGCCATGTGCATTTGTTCACTCAGTTCTCTAATTGCCCCATGACTTTACATGAATGTTGGGTTGTGAAGATTATGTCAAGGCTTACCCGAAGGATTTGTATTTTTCAGGTAGTCAGTGAAAAAGATGTAACATTTTGTTGTTCAGGTAATGAGGGTGCTGCTATCTCCTTGACAGGTGATTGCCAGGCTATGCTGCAGGAAAGAGGGACTCTTTAATGACACTTGGCTTTTAATACATAAATTTGATTGGTTTAAAGGGAAAGAGAACTCTGGAACACTGGAGAAGGTGGAGTGGGGCTGTTGGCTAAGAACATGTAGGATTTCTTTTTTTTTTCTGAGCAGGGACTGTTATTCTGTATGACTGTGAGAACCTGAGTTGCAAATTTCTCCACCATAGTCAGCAGGGCAGGCAGCTGAACCTGGATCTCCCATTACATATTCAGTAAATAGCAAAGCAGGTATGGGGTTGAAAGGATCCCATCCTCATTTTTATCAGAGAATTCTTCCCAAGGCTGAGAAACTTCCCATATCACCACAGCTGAGAACCTGCCCTTTAGGGATCTTTGCTTTCAGTTCATGATGCTTTCTCACAAAACCACTGAAAAACGTGTTTTTGGAAGCTCTGTTCTAGAGGTGGTGATGGGGGAGGACAGGCAGTGTATGTGTGCTATGGAGACATCTCAGAGTAGAAAAAGCATCATCCCAACCAGCTCAGGGAAACTTTATTTTCCTCAGTCTCTGGAACTGGAGGCTGCACATCCTGGAGTAAACGATGTACTTAAAAATTGGTGCAAAGTAGAGTTCAATGAGGCATAGATCAAAATCAGCCCAGCTATCCATTTGTTCTTCTGGCCATGGAAGTTTTCTCTGTGATCCCAATACCCTCGTATTTCTCTTGTACTTTGGGGAAGCCCTGAATGCTCAAAGCCTCACATTATCAGTGTCCCTGTAAGGCCAGCTCAAAGCTGAGCCTGTTCCCATTGGGTTTACTGTGTTCTCACTGGCAGATGATCTTTTATCCCTGTCTGTGTGTCAGTGCAGTTGCTGCAATACTGTTTAGTTGAAGCAGCCCTGGAGTAGGGCCCAAAACCCCCCACCAAACTCTTGTATGAACAATTTGCTGACTGCTGAAATATTTTGTAAGCAATATATATTGCAGGTTTATGTATATATTTTCAGCTGTTCTAACCATTTCTAATGTGGAAAGTTACTCAATGTACATAATTGACTTGCAAAAGAAAAATAAAATAAAATTGCCAAACTTTCTGACTACTACCAGCTAGTAGTTGTTCTCTCACACCATTGGATTTGAAAAATGCTGTAGGAGCTAAACACAGCCAGCAACTGGAGTGCACAGCCAGCTTCTGTTCGTGTGCTGAAGTGAAAGCTCTGTCTGTCCTGTAGCTCTGTCCTGCCCGGGTCTGGACTTGGCCATTCAGTGTGAGAGTTGGAGGGTGAAATTCAGCCATTGCCGTGTAACAATGCCACAAACCCCCACCAGGTCACCTCACAGGTGTCAACTTTTTGGCTCAGGAGAGAATTAAAACTCATCCTTCCACTCTCTAGCCCCATGCCCTGACTGTGACTGACCTTTGCCATTCCCAAGTAAAGCAACAAGATGATTCCCTACTTTCCACTGCTCCTCAAAACAGAGAAAGAAAAGTCATGCCTGGGAGTGGTTGGCAAGAGAAAAAAGGAGTTGGGAGTCTGTTTACAGCAGACCTTTAAATCAATGTGCACCTCAGAAGATGCAGAGGGCGCTCAGACACCAAAGGAATAATCGGTGCATTGAGCTGCTCTGCTTTAATTTGTGCCCCGTGACTTGGTAAAACCTCTTGTATCCTATAATTAACATTACTAACCAAGAGATTACACCTTCAAGTGAATGGTGTTTCAACATTTGTTTGCATTTTGGAGGGTGTTTTTTATAGTTTTTAGGAGAATGAAAGTTCTCAAAGGAATATGTATTGTATTGTGCTTTCTTAAACTCTAGAAATGGCAATAATATTTGAATTTTATTTTAAAGATGAAAACAGCAGATATTGTATACAAAACATTCCCTTCTTTCTTAGGTATAATGTGTCTAAAATTATGACAGCATTATGCTTGGAAATGTAAATTGTTCCTGTGATAAAATATTCAAAGTTACATGAGTTTGTGCATTTGGACACCTAAACCTAAACCTCAGCTCATTAACACATGGCCTAAGATTTCCTGACAACTGTCTGCAGTACCTCAATATCCCCATGTAATAATCAAAACTGCCTCTTCTCCTAAATTTAGGCTTCAAAACCTGGCTTCAGGAAAGCAGAGTTATCTTGGCTTTCTGACTCTTTTCTTTCATATATTTATTTAAGCCAGATTTTCAGGCATGATCAGCATCCAACATTATGCAATCTCTTCTTTTCTGTTCACTAGGCATGGAAGTGTAAGATTTAACTTTTTCCAACTCCAGTTATCTGTGCTGAGTTTCTTTTTGTTGTTTGTCAGCTTTTTGACAATCTGCCCTTGACTATGCCAGCATAATTAGAGCTGGTATATGGAACAAAACCTAGAGTGATGAGGCACTCTCCTTTTCATTTTTTCAAATGTTTACAGTTCTGGAAAATGTTTTCATTTAGGTTGAAACTATCCATTTGTATTGCTATGCAGAAGAAGTGTTTTTTCCAATCTTTTTAAGTTTTATGTTTGTTTTTCTGGCTGAGGAAAGTGTTTTTTTCATATGATGCATGCGTAGAAATGCACATACATAGTATATTTTAAGTTGTAGTGTAGTTGAAATGGGAAATGATTATGATGATAATAGATAATGCTACTTCTAATAATAGTTTGATCTCAACCCACAGAATTCTGGAATTTTTGAAGGGTCTTAATCCCTAGTCACACATCTCAAGAAAATCTGTTTTGGTGTGACTACATTAGAGGGGTTTGACAAAAACAGTTTGTGCAGGCACACCGGCCTTTTTTATTCTTTTCCACTCTTTGATCTTCTTCTTTGCAAGGATCACTCACCATTGCATCGATCCTGTGCATACAAGAAAGCAGAGCTGGTTTCCATTTGTGTTGGCTGAGCTGACAGAGATGGTCTGCAAGGTGAGAGAGAGTTTGTGGGTCTGTGCTCTGCAGCCCATGTCTCTGTATACAGGCTCCTAACAGTTATTTCATAGTTTTTCCAGAAGCTGTAATAAGTTATTGCTTAAATGAATATTCCATATTTGTGGCATGTGAAGGCATGAGAAAAAGGCTTTGCTCTAATCCAGCTCTTACGTGTCATGGTTGAGCTGTGCCGATCACATTTTCATGGTTTCCCAAGGAGAGGAGGGTTATGAGATCATCCCTTGTGTCTCTGGTTTTGGCAGTCTCCTTCCTTCCTCCCCCTCTTTCTCCCTTTGTCTTCACCAGTAACTTTTGAACCCTGTGGCTGAGTTCAGTCTCATTTTCTGGAGCAGAAGTCTGAAATTTATTAAATTCCTCGAGGTGTAATGAAAACTGGCAGTCAGGTAGTGGAGAGACACTCAGAGGAGTTGTCCTCCCCGGAGGAAAAGGCTTCAAGTGTAAAATGGAGCCCTTGTTAGAGTGCAGATAATCAGCACAGGGGCAGCTCTAAACAAAGGCATTGTTTCATGAGTCCTACTGTTTGCAGATATGTTTGGGTTTAGGCTGCTAAATGTTGTGCTTTGTGTCAGGATTAATCACAGAAGTGCTGCTGCATGGGAAATTTATGGGAACGTTTTGCAGTCAGACATGAATTTATTTTCTTTACTTGTTTGCACACTTGTGTGTGTGTGACTCCAGCCTCCTGGGGGATGCAGACACACACACTCCTCATCAGCCTTGGTGGCTGGCCTTCCACAGCTCAGCTCTCCACTGTCTCTGCTTCTGTTCCTGCTTATAGACAAATGGCAGTGGGTATTAACATGAAAAAGATGTTTTATACAAACCTGTGTAGTGGCTGTGTTGCAAAGGCGAAGCAGTTTGACTGTGAAAGCCTCTTGGAATATAACTCTGGTAGCAAATGTCCCTGCAATCCAAGCCCATCCTCTGCAAATATTTTATGCTACACTTTCCTCTTTTCCTGCTAACGGGAGGTGTCCCCGTTTGAGACAAATTCAGAGGAACATCCAAATTTGAACATGCTCTGATAGAAGGCAGGTTACAGCCACCCCTCCCCCACCAGGTTTGGGAAAAGAAATTTTCCTCAGAGGAAAGTGAAAAACCATTTATTTAACAAACACACAGGGACAGCATAATGCTAAATAATAAAACCTCTCACTGTGGGTAAAATGCAAAGTCCTCTGTAGGTGTGGCTGTTCTCTCTCCGGAGCTGGGGTGCGGCCCCTCCAGGCTGTGCCATGGGCTTCCCAGTGCTGGTGATCTGGACCAGAACAGAACAGTCCAAGGAAAGTTCTTGCCTCAGCTCATGAGCCAGCTAAACTGCAAAGAATTGACACTCTCTGTCTCTCTCCTGAGAAGAAGCCGGAAAACTCGGAAAAAAAAGAAAAAGGAAAGGTGCTTTCTCCACTCTTGCCGCTGTAGAAGCAGCCAGAGGAGTAGCAGTGACCTTGGAGCACAAACTGCTTTGAAAAGTTCACCTGGTTTTTTTTCCTTCTCTCACACTCAGCTTAAAAGCACAGAAAGGCACAGGATTCATGTCTGGGCACTGAGCAGCGATAGGGGATACAGCATCATAAAGTCACCCCAAGACAGGGGGGAAATTTGCCTCTTCTCCTGTGTAAGTCACTGATAATGCTCCAGGGGATTCTGTGATGGCAAGCACAGCCATCATGGGAACTGATGTTCCATGGAGGGAGCTCTTTTCCCACTTCTGACCGTCATGGGATTCCAGGGATCAGTGGGTGCATCACAGACACCTCCCAGGCTGTCTGCAGAAGCCGTGTGCCCAGAGCTTTTGAATTTCCTGCACCACAGGCACCCAGAATGAGTAAGGATGGTGACAGCGTGCATATCAATGGAGGGGAGATTACAGACTTGAAATAGGAAAAAGATTGGACACATTTATAAAGGTTTTCAAAGGCCCATACTAAGGGGCTGTCTCCCAGGGCAGGATTCAGCAATAAAAACAGCGGTATGTATTTATACACACCTGTGTATGTGTCTTTATGTTACATTCTTTTTATTTTCATTAATAAGATACATAGAATACTCTAATTGTCTCAGTCTAGCATTAATATTTTCTCTCTCATGTTGTCTGTACATGACCAAACTGTAAAAAAAAAGGCCTGACTATGTGGGGATGACTCACCAGCAGCTGATCTCAGCAGCTCTGCAGTCTGGGTTTTGTCTTAAGAGTTCAAGGAGGATTTTTATGCACAGAGCTGTACTTCTTGATATTTAATATTTCAGGTCTCATTCCCACTGACAGTCTGAAGCAGACAGGGTCATGACTTAACTTGTCCACGAAGTAAACAGAACACTATTGATACCATAAAGATAAGTCATATTCATTGCAAAGACCACATTGAAGACACATGCTTGAAGAGGCTTGTGTTTGGAAACCAGGACAGGCCAGATTGGTAATTGTCTGTGTGATATCAATTCAGTCCCTGCACACATAAGCACAATGATTAGAGCTGGTTGATAATTAAGTAACAGATTTTCATGTGCTTCAGAATATGTTAAATAGTTTAGAATCCCATAGTGATACATTTAATGAAATATGAAACATCCTAGCAAAAATTATAATAATAAAAAAATACATCTATTTTCCTGGCAAAGGGATACCTTGAAAATACTGAAAAACCACTTTGTTTCAGCTTGCTGCTTAGTTTGAATTGGTAGCAATTAGGAAATCTTTAATTGCTTGGCTGCAGTTTCCTGGCTGTGTCTGGAGTAGGTGCACGAGAAAGCTGTTTGCACACTGAACTTCTGCTCTTGTCTCATTCAGGGTGGGATTTGGTTACCTCAGTGTGAGTATCTGCTGTCATTTGAGACAGCAAGGTGTCCCACCTGGCTCCTGGCTGCGATTTCTGCGTGGTACATGTCCCCAGTCAATCTTTTCTCCTGCCTGAAGCCCAGTGCAGACATCTCAAATGTGGAATATTGTCTCAAGCAGCTCCAGTGCTTACACACAGACATCACACCTGACTCACTTTGCCAGCTGGAAAATATTTTTAAAGTGGAGCTGTATGTCCAACAATGTTAATATGCAGATTTTCTCACCTAACTGTTAATCCTGGTAAGAACAGCACTTGTGTGTCAGATATCAGCATCTTTAAGTAGGGTAGCACTGCCAGTTCTGTCACATGGAACAAGAGGTGTACAGCAGGGAGAGCAAACCACAGCCCAGAAGTGTGTGCAAGTGAGTAGATGCTGACAGTGCTTTAGCACTGAGTTTCTTCAGCTCTGTAGTATTTTGTAAGAACTCTGTCTTTCCCATGCAAGCTAACCAAAACAAAGTTACCAGTTTTTATCAATACCCACTCCTGCACTTGTTTTTCCCAGATTGTTATGGCTTCAACTAGAAAAACACTTGGGAACAGACATGCCAGAGTTGGGCCAATCCCCTCGAGGGGTGGATGGCCACAGAACCAATTACTTTATGCCATCTAGCTCACTTTGAGAACACACACACACACACACACACACACACACACACACACACACAGAAAAACCTTGGGGAAAAAGCCATTAAATGGCCTTTGCCACTATTTCTACTGACCTGGACTCATGTGATTTTTCTACATGTTCACATTACAACAGTGACACAAGTGGAGACTGTGCCCCCAGTTGCATGGGCTCCTGCAAAGGGGAATAATGTGGGACAGCACCCTGGGGAGCAGAGCAGTGGCAATGCTGACAGAAACTGCAGGCCTGTCCTCCAGCCTCTGTGTCCATCTGTGGGCAGCAACAGATGCTTAGAGAAGATCATAATCAAAGCAGGGCAGAATGTATAGATGCAAAGGTGCTCCCAGGAACTCTTAATCCTTCAGGAATGTGTCCAGTTGCTCTGAAGTCACAGAGTCAGTTTTGAAATCATAATCCCATTTACTCACCCAATAACACTGTCTACTTTGTAACCAATAAATAGGCATCACTGGCCTACTTGTGAACTTCTCAGGAGTGTAGGGTAATATTATTCACATTTCTGGGTTCATTTTTTGGTTTTGGACCTACAAACAATTCATAATATTTTGCCCCAGAACTTCTGGGTTGGTATTTCTCAATTAACCATCAGATATGGGACTAGTCTAATTTTTCAATGCCTAAAAAAATCCTCCAGTATTTTATATTTATTTATGTGTGAAAGGCCAAGTGTCTAAACAACTGTGGAAAGATTTCAAAGGTTTCTTTTCAGTCTCTTTTTTAACCTTATTCATTCACCATTTTATGCCCAAACAATGTCATAAAATGCTGCCTCAAAATCTCTGAGTCCTAAATAAATCCTTTGCATTGTACTTAATCTGTCATTTTTGTTGTTATGGTGCCTTTCAGCAGACTCAGTTTTGTCTGCTTCAGACCTTTTCCCTTTAAAACCTTCCACTTAATATCCCTTTTCCCCATCCTTCTTGACGTAACAGGAGGGAAAGGGTAGGGCAGCTCTGCATCTCTTTTAAGCTACTTTGGCCTTCACCATTTCTTGTAGATAAACTATCAACAAATGCTATACTGGTTTAGCACTTGATTAAACCCCCTGATTTTAGACAGCAAAACATTCTGAGGTTCCTGGAAAACTTTGAGTAATTGTTTGTCATTAAGAGAGTTAAAAATTACCCTTGGGCTGTAGTTTGTGCTGAAGTTGTAGCCTTATTTTGCACTCCTATGACCCTCTTGAGCAATAAGAGCCTCTGCTTAGCTACAGTTGCAATGTTCCTTCATTCCCACTTATTCTGAATTATCTACAGATTAATGTGTATGTAATGTTTTCACAGTCAGGTAGTAGCTTTTTATGCCCTCAAACCACGTTCCATAGAGGGTTTTTTGGTTTGGTTGTTTCTTTATTGTTGTTTTGGGGGTTTTTTTTGTTTTATTTCCCTGTAAATAAAAATTTGGCAAATGGTCTGTCAATCGTCTGTCCCCATCAAATTTTAGGTAAAGTTTGCTTGAGCGTGCCACAGCATTTAGAAATCAAATATGCATAAATAAATAATTCTTCCTTTTTCTGTAATTCGTGGGATTGTGACCTAACAGACGATGTACAGATTTTGTTAGCCACATTTAGATGACTTCACAGTAACATATTTAAATAATTAACCCACAATTTAAATTGAGAGCATTTGGTTAGGATCTAAACATTTGGTAGGAAAATATTCTAACATTAGGTGCTGTCCACAGGCATGGATGTGTAGCTTCCCTGCAGGGAAAACCAAGTAGGCAACTGTAGAGATGGTTCTCTTTACTTTTCATCTCCTTTCATTTCTCCTTATTTTGTGCTTGTGAGGAGCAGGATTCTTCTAAGCAGTTCCAAATTCCAGGTTGTGTAATTATGGAAGGTTGAACGAATTCAGGGTTGTACCAAGCTGATTTGGCTTTTGCTTTGGTGCTATCCAGCAGAAGTTGTTCCCCTGCACAGGAATTGTAAGTGCACAAGTAAAAGACATTGGGGAAGTTGTGCTTTGTGTTTGCTTTGTTGAGAATTGTTTAATTTTCAGATGTTCCTGCATCAGTGCTACTTCTTGGACTCCCCATCTCTGTGTTACTGACTCTTTCTTCACTTAGCTAAACTACAAATCTGGATGATTTAGCTAAAAGTTGAAATATTTAGTGCTAAGCAGAGCTTGTCCCCTGTGTGTCTGTAATCTCCTGGCTGCTTGGCTCCAGTGCATTCTCCAAATGGGAGCCCTTGGAGAGTGAAGCAGGAACATGTAAAAGCCATTTTCCAGTGGCTAGTCAAGCTATCCATGGCTTGTGGGTGTCTTGCTTTATGTGCTGCATTTGCTTTATAAATCCTTCTGCATCCTGGCAGAATTCCTGCATCCAAAATGTAAACCTCAAAAAGCAAGATAAAGAGAAGAACCCCAGATAAAGTCAGAGCTGTACAGAGACTGATAAGCCAAGTGGACTCTGCTCAAAGTGCTCATGCTTAATTAGACAAGAGTTGGATCAAGAGATCACTTACCAGAGATTGGCATTGTTTGATTTCCTCCAAGAAAATAGTATCTTGTCCCAGTATTTAACATCAGCTGTTAGTAGGACTTGCATTGCTACCTGTGAGTTAAGGATGGCCTAACTGCTTCCATCTATGTGCATTCAGTCAACATTCCTAAAATCCCACTCTGTGGCAGGAGATGTATTTCTAAGGTAGAGGGCAAGGAAGGAGTTCATTCCTATGGAGCAAACATGATGCCTTAGGTTTTAACTTTTATATTTTTCAACCCTGCAGTGCCCAGTGTGTAACTCTGGAGTTTCCTGTTCCCTGTTCATTGCTGCTCTCTGTGCTGGGCACACACAACAAAGCCTCTCCAGGCTGCTCTCCAAGGACACCCAGACCATCCTAGGCCCTAAACGAATAAACTAAAGAGCCTCTGAAAGGGGGGCAAGCTGAGGGGAATTACATCATTAAACTGAAACTTTTATTGGAGAATTAACCCTGAGATGCAAATGAACCAAACCTATAAAAGTGTGAAGAACTCGTGACCTCTCAGGGTCCATCTCGGGGCCCATCTGGGCAGCAGCCTCTGGCTCCCCAGGGGTACTTTTGGAGGCCTTTCCAATAAATCCCCACCTTTATTCCCTCAATCCTGTCTGGTCTCTGTTCCTAGGAGGCCTCTTAAGGGATCAAACGTGCTACTGCAGGTGGGACTAAGAGACTTCCCAAGGCAGCTTCCTAAAGGGAAGGGCAGGTTCTTTTCTTGGGGTAACTCATACAATTCAAACATGGGGCAAAAACAACCCCAAACTTTCCAGTTCAGCAGCACCAGCAGTTTCCAGGGTTTCTGTTGGTCACATCCAAAGGTGACATCTCTGTAAATGTTTGTCTTGTTTATATGGAGGCAAATGGTGTGCACTGTTTTTGCCCAACAGCTTGCAATGCTTAATAGGGGACCAGTTAGGAAAAGAATGTTTTTCCATTCAGCTGTCCCTTGGCTCCTTTCAGGTTTTGTTTTTATTTGGCAGGAAGCAAATCAGAAATATGTTTTGGGGTTTTTTTCTGACTACAGCAGCATTTCTCTGTATTAAGCAGCTGGTCAGAACTTGTACAAACAAGCTGACTCTTTCACACAGAGCATTTTACCCTTTTTGCTTGAAGGTGCAAATCGGTTGTATTTGACCTCACTGACAATAAGAACAAACAAAAATGTATTAAATGAATATAATGTTTGAACATAATTAAATAATTTTATAGGCTAGAAGTTTAATTAGTTAAAACACTTATGTAAAATGTATTTGTTCAATTTGCTCAATTGAATTTGTTGGGTTATGTCTTCAGAGTTCCCTCTAGGCTTTCCCAGAGAGTCTTTTCCCAAATATGCCCTGAGCAATTTCTCGTACATGACTCCAAGCCAAACTCTTATCCAAACTCAGAAAACCTTGTGACTTGGTTGTTTAGATCTTAAAAGTTTCCATTTGAAAATGTTCAGCTCTGTGCAGATGGTTTACAAACAATCTAAGGGAGGACCTGGAGAAGTAAAATTCTTTTTCACTGATTTTGTGAATCTGTTTACAGTTAGAAATAAGCATTTTTTAAAAAGTAGGCCTTTAAAATAGGGGATGTGTCTTCTACAAAATAAAGTCCCAGTCCACTCTTCAGAGTGGAGGTTTGCTCTTCCCCACAGTTCAGTGCCCATTAGGACACACTGTTCAGTGTGCTAATAAAAGAAAAGCACTTCTAGGACTGAGAAAGACATGTTGTCTCAAGAATCAGCAATTCCCTGCAATGTTTGCCTTCTGAAGGCTCACAGGGACCTCGAGCTCTGCAAGAGCAGAGGGGCAGCAGTGGAAGATGGGCTGTGGCTGCTCTGCTCAGCTCTGCTCAGGTTTCCCGGTCCTGAGCCTCTTGCTGCCCTGGGCTTCAGTCTTTTATAGAGAAGTAGCCAAGGCCTTAAACCACTCCCTTCCATCAGCCACGGGAGAGCTTTGGAGCCTGGATGCTGTGCTGGGCTCATTATCTCTTTCCTATGCTTAAGCAGACCCAAGGAGTCTATAAATATTGGAATAAATATGGGTAACGTATCTGAACTCATGATTTCGTTGTTCAGTGTGAGCAGGGCTGCTCTAGGTGTTGTTTTTGTCCTTTTCAAGCATTCACATGCAGCAGGGTTGGACGAGGCAGGCTTTGATGTAGCTTGCATGCAGATCAAAGCACAGGCTTGGTCTAGAGAGTGTTTGTTTGTCTGGTGAGGGGAGGTTTATTTTTTCTGATATCTATGGGGGGGGGGGGGTTTAGACACTGAAATCTTTATTTTTCTGTAATGCAGTGAACAGGTTAAATCCCAGCTATGTATAAATTCTCATGGGTGTGAGCCATCAAGACCTATGTGGCGGATTATTTTGTAAACAAAAATGCAAAATCAAAAGGTAAAATTCCACTGGGCAAGTTAAAAAATAATGGGGTTTTTTGCCTCAGTTTTCCTAAAACTGCATTTGTGTCTGTGTGGTATCACTTTCTAAACCTAATTTCAAGTGTAATGCCATAGAGAGTGCTCATAGACATTGTTCTGAAGTGATTTATCCTCTAAATCATGGCTGTCTTACTGCCTGCCTTCATCTGAGCCTAAAAGTATAAATGAACTCCAAGGCTTTGATCTGGAAGGTTCAAAACTCAAAGGAGATTTTCCAGGGCTTTGAAGTTGAGCTCTAGAGGGGACAATGCACTGTGCACTTATTCACTGGGGGAGTGCTGTCATCAGACAGCCAAGACTTCACCAGAGTAAATTCATTACAGTGTTTGATGTAATAGAGTCAGAATACAGAAAAAAAACGAGCTTCTTTTGCTGTTTGACTCCATTTGTTGATTAAAATATTAATTCATTTATGACAGAATTTTACAGATTTTTTTTTTTAAAGTGTCTCCTGGTACCATCAATTCCACCATTAAATAAACTTCTGAGAAACTGCTCAGAGAGATTCTATCAGTAATTTTCAGTAAATGACAGCAAGCAAATAAAAATTGATGGAGATTTTGAAAAAAAATTACTTAAGCTTCTGAAATAGAAATAAGGGTTACAGGAGGTACACAGCACCTTGTGACTGAACACACCTTCACTGTTAAATCAGCAGGCATTGAAAGCCTCTCTGGATCTGAAAATATCAGAATATCAGCATAAGATACAAAAAATAATAGCACTATGTGAGTTTTCCCAGGTAATTTGATAAACACATTTTAGTTATTCCAAAAAAAAAAAAGTGTTTTAGTTTTTGGTCTCTGCCTATTCAGTTGAGCTGTGTGGCACCTCATTGGTAAAGAACATTTGATTGAAACCACTCTCTTTTGTGACCTGGACCAGATTAAAACGGAAGCTTTTGCAGATAAAAGGCTTGTAGGTTTATCTTTTCTGCTACCTGCTCCTGAAGAGCTGCAAACCCCTTTCTGTAATTTCATGGTGCTTTTGTTGGGGATGAGTATCACAAGGCTGGGGACAATGGCATGCTGAGACTGGCTGCTTCAATAAAGACTGGATTATGATGAGGAGGATTCCCCCCCCCTCACTGTCCTTGTCAGCTGGGATGATAACTAAACCAAGTCAGCTGGCACATTCACCCTAATGTTTCAATTGACACTGACTTTGTCTCCCTCCTTGGTCAGAAGTTAGCTGTTCTCCACCATTTCTATCTGGCAAGTACTCACTTCATGAAAATCATGGATTTTATTCTCAGTTCATCAAACAATTAAAAAGTCTGCCTGGGCTAATTTAGCAAGCACTGTTCCTCATTATGGAACAGATTCCTGGTTTTTACATGCAGTTGTCTCCTAGGCTTTTTTATCCTTCCTTGCCAAATTTCTGCTTGCTCCCAGGTGCAGAAAGGGTTAAATGCAACCCTTTATTTCCTGCTGCAGAAAAATTTGTGTTGTAGCCATGGTGTTCCTATCTGGGAAGTGAACCGGATCCTTGGCTTGCTTCTGCTACTGACCTTACTTGGAGCAGTCGGTTGCCAGCCCTCATCAGAAAATAGAAGGGCTTTTGAGAATCTGTGGTACATTTTCCTGCCATTTCAGGGACACATGAAAGTCTAGAAGGAAGAATATTGTTTCTGTCTGGTATTTCCCTCCCTTACTGCAGCTTTGCTTACCTGTCCCACAGAGGGAGTGAATTGAAAGCTTATTGGCCACTGCCTTACCTATAATTCCGTACTCATCTCCTGACAATAACACAATCAGTGGGCACAGATGTGATCTCTGTAACCAGATTAAGGAATCAGCTACCAGTGAGTAGGTGCTTAAGCACGATAATTCTTTGAAAATATCACATCATTACAGCACTTTCTGAGCATGCAAATGGATTTGTTTCCTGAAGTTAAACAGGAAGATGCATCCTAGCATCCTTTAGCCCACAAATGCAGACTAGAACTAGCCAGAGGTAAAACCCCAACATGCCCATAATACCTGTCAGTTCCCCTGCAGAAAATCTCTTTACAAAGCTAATCCTTTTTTGCTACCCTACTTGCTAAGGTAAATACACTGTAGTGGGATGTAGAATACTTTCCTTAACATCTTGATCACTGGAAGTGATTGAATTTTCAGTTTAACCTATCTGTGGCCTGAAGTTTAGCTGAACATTTATACTGCTGAAGGAGAGCCTAAGGAAATGTTTCCTTGGCTTTTTTCAGGACACTGATGCTGCTTAGAGCACTGGGTCAGATGCAGAACATTGGTTTAAAAGTCTATGTCCCTTCAAAAATGTTACTTGTGGCATACTATTTTATTTTAGCAGTGGTGAAGTCTGGGAAGGACCTGTTCATGTTAATCACACACTCTGTGTCCCCAGCAGTGTTTGTCACTCTATTTTTACACAGCTGATGACAACTGAATGATAAGTGATGTTTCATGGATGGAAATGTTGGTTTGCTCCAGTTCTCCTGGCTTTCTCCAAGTTTAACCATGTCTGTATATACAATGTTTGTAATTGATTCCATCACCACTGCACCTGGAACTTTTAGCCTAATACTAGTTTTGAGAAGTAGCAAAAAAACAGCTGTCAAAGCCCTGCCTCCTAGTCCTGGTTTAACAATCAAAAAGGTGTAGCTGTGTGGATAAACAGCCAGGATATTATTGTCACATGTTGCTGTGGAATAGAATACTCTTTATAAAAAAGCTTTTATTCCCTGTCTTCCATATGAGTGCTAGCTAGGAAGGAGGGATGCTTACAGTGGTTTATTTTATTCTCCCCAGATTGAGAGTAAAAATTTAAACTGGGACTTGCCCACTAGAGGAGATCACTGTGGCTTAAAGCAGATGTACTGTATTCCTCTGGAAATCATGAGGAAAACAGAGACAATTTAAAGGAAAAAAAAAAAAAGGGCTGTTTTATATTGTATCCCAGGAACCTGGCTGTTGATTTGGGGATGAATATGGTGACTTGGGAGGAAATTAGAGAAGAGTTTAACCATGCACTTGGCTGGTCTGTATGGAAGTGGATAGGAGACAGTGTTTTGGTGGGGATGGATTGGTGTGCAGTGTTTGCACAAAGAGGGCATCCCTTGTGTGCTCACACTGTTATTGGTAATCAGACTGTCAGATCTGATTAGAAAAGCCTAAAATGTGTACTGGGACATAAAATAAACCTCAGAGTATTTTTCCTTAAGTTGGTGTGGTTGATCTGTTCAGATGCTGATTTGTAAATTGTGCAGAAATGGAAGCTCAGGGTTTGTAGAGATCAGTGTTCATGTGGAAGCACAACTTTTCTTTTGGATTGCAAGTGTTCTGTGAGTGCAGATCAGCTTGTTACAAGTTGAGTTCTAAAGGCTAGAAAGACTTACAACATTTAGTTGAGTGTAAAAGGTAGCCTTTAAGAGCACTTCTCCTCTTTTTAGAGGTAAACTGCTCAGAGTTTTTTGCATAGCAGCAATTAATATTGTTTATTTTGCAGTAACACTCAGCTATCTCCTCCAAAGATGAGGTGCCCCTGCACTGAGTGTTTTTTCCCTCCAGCTCCCCAAGGATCTTTCCTGGATAGCGCCTGCATATGGAGTTAATTACAGTGATGTTAAGTAATGATAGGATTAATATTCTGGTTGAAACACAGCGAATTCATTTCCCAAGTCTGCCTCTTTTTTTTGTGCTTCAAGGTACAAATCACTTCTACCAAGCTGTACATGTAATTTCTACCAAATTTCAGAGTCTGGACATTCTGACCTCAGCATAAGCTAACCCTGCATGAGTTCCCTTTGCAAGCATTCTCACATTCTCACTACTACTCCTCTGTGAGTGAATTCAGGAAAGTTTGACCATTTTACTGCAAAAATATAAATAAATGGAAGGGCTGAAGAGATTCCTCTCTGGCATTCCTTCATAAGTGTGAGTAATGATTGATGTTTCACTCCCCACTCGGGCAATGCCCTGCAGTTCCTGAATGAGAAAGGCTGAGCAAGCTTTTGAATTTACGAGTTTAACTTGGAAGTCGCTTTCTAACAAATGTGGAAATGTTCTCCTTATGTAACTCACCAACTTTTAGATATCAAGAGAAAACTTTTCACTAATTTGCATGAAAAAAAAAAATCCAGAAACAAGCAAGAAAAATATTAGTATTATAATAGAGGATTTACTTTTCTAATCCATTTCTGGCTAGGGTTTGTACATTTGGGCTCTTACATAGCAAAACAGCTTTTTCAATTTTTGAATCAGCTACTTGAGGAGGAAGTTGAAAATCACCAGGAAACTCTGGAAGTTTTTCTTCTGAGATGATCTCTTACCTCCCTATTTCCCCTGTCTACTTCAGAGTAATAGAAGTAAGAACAAATGTTCATTTACAGAAAATAGTTCAGAACAAAGTGGAGCTTGAAATAGTCATTGAGATCTCCTGCAAGAGCTAATTATATTAAATTGTTTTTTATGCAATGTGTGGAGGTTTGAAGTCACCATTTTATGATAAATCAAGTGACTTACATCTAGAGTAAGGAAACCAAAGTTTTTGTTTTTTTCAAGACAGATGGAATAGTGTAAACATTTTGGTTGCTTTAATTATAGAATTCTAACTTGAGGTGCATCATAACAGTCCTGTTTTCAGAAAGTTTCAGGTGTCTCTGCTTTGAAAACTATATTATAAAATTTAAAACAAAATAATATCACAATTTTTGATTAATTCTGAGACAGTGGAGCACACATTGAGGATGTGCTATGTATTTCACAGTGGTAGTGCATATGTCCTCTAAAAAGAAGGATGAAGGTTCATATGTAACAATATATTTCCATGGGATCCCTGCTTACAGTTGCTTTTTGGTAAAATGCCTTGTTTAAATTAGAGCAGCAAATTCTCTAATCTCATCACAACCAAATTTGCCAAACACAGGTTCTTTCACCAAAAAAGTGAAAATAAGCTATCAACCTGAAATGTCTTGGTTATCTGTTACTATCACTTTAAATTTTATAACAGTATTTTAAAACCCTTTTGATTTCAGGTTTCAGTTTCTTTCATTAAAGTTGTTTTTACCTCTCTGGTCTAACCTAAGTTTAAATCAGCTGTCAAATGAGCACTGTTGTAATTTCTTTTTAGAGAGACAGTAATAGGGAAATGCTGTCTTCTACAAAGATACATCATTAGTTGATAAGGCATTATCTACAGCAGCCTTAACATGTTAAAACACTGACTAATAAGTTGTTAAATAATTCAAGCATTGTCCTCTCTGGAGTACTTTCAGTCCATTACATTTCATGTATAGTTAATTTATCCCATTCAGCCTATATTAAAATGTCAGTTTTACACTGAATTCTGAGGTCATGGTAGTGTGTGACCTTCTTGGAAAACAACAATGGAAGTGATTCAGGATAAACAAGTGTGGAAAATGCTGTTCAGTGGATTTTAAGTTCTCAGTATTTTCAGTAGGTTTTATGAATGAATAGTGCTGTCCATTTAAAAGAGCTTTTATTAAGTCTGCAAGGCCACAGATTTGATATGGCATTCCTGGCATTACATTGTGAGGCAATTGCCTGGCACTTCTGAGGAGCTGCAAAGTGGTTTTTGGGAAGTGTGAAAAGTTCCTTGGCAGGTATCCTTGTGTTTGGATGTGAATCACCAAAGCTCCTCTTCTCCCACCTGGGAGCTAAATACAGAATTTGTGAGGCAGGAATGACACAGATATTTTGGTCAGCACCTTCTCCTGTGACTGAAAAAGCTCCAAAATGTGTTGTAGAGGAAAACTGCAGCTCCTGGAGTGTTTTAAAGTCATCTGCAGCGAGTGCTGTGGTGTGAGGGGAGGGAGAGGAGCATGGGGCCAGAAGCTGAAACTCAGAGCCATCAAACACACCCTGCACTTCAGAGACGATTTTTTTTTTTTTCCCCAATTTTTTTGTACCAATATTGCCAACCAATACTGGTTCTACAGTAAAGCAGCTGTGGGGATGAGTATAAAGTCCTTGAAGACCGAGACCTACAAATCCACCTCTGTCCCACGGGGTTGAAGGGGCCCTTCTCCTGCAGGCAGAGCTGCAGAGGGTCCCCTTACCACAGGACTGTGCCACAACACAGGGAGATTGTCAGACAGAGAGGGATGGCACAGCAGCTAAACTCTCTTCAGGCCTCCACAAGGGAGCTGGGAAGGAAAGCCTGAAGTGGAAAAGTGTCCATGAGCATCCAACACACTTCTCCATTTCCCAAAGCAGTCAGGCTGTTTTCTCTGGCCAGCAGAGTGACGTGGCTTGAAAAAGGTCCTAAATTGGACTGGCCAAAGCTCCTGGCTAGTGGAGACACCCACAGAAGTTTGGTCACATGAATTCAATTTGATTTTGACAGTAGAACAAGCAGGTAGATATTTGATAATATTTAGGTTTGTGGGTTTTTGCACTGAATTTTCATTAGTAATTGTTACCAAGTCACCTTCCAGTGGTCCAGTCTAAAAGAGTGGTGGTACTCTCTGTAGGCAACAGTTGGAATGCACCTGGATTCATTTTAAGCACTCATTTTATATTATTTTTGTTGGTGATAATAGTTTGTAGTCAATGCTCAAATTTTGTGAGTCAGCACTAATGATTCATAAATTAAATGTTGCAACAAATCTGCATATATATATTTTATATACATATACACACACACACACTCTCTTCCTCCTCCCTCAGTACCAGGCATATTTTGGATAAGATTGATAAAAACTGAAAATATTTAGGCAACAGATAAACTAGTTATGCTTACAGCAAGAACTATCAACAGTGAAGGTGTGTGTGCACCAGCACATCAAACATAGCAGGGGAGAAAGGCTTATGACACTCATACCAGTCTTGCCTAAGTGTGTTATACAGAGATAGATTTAATAAACCAATATATTAATTATGTAAGTGCATTATATGTAGTAATGTAATTATTAACTGGGTGAAAATGTTTGATTTTGCTAATGGAGCTATCTTCTGCAATTTTCCCCATTTTGTGCAGTTTTCTTTGTGAGCCACAGTCAGGGTAGGAGGGAATGGTTTAGCTGCAATTGAGGGCACTCCTGTCCCACATACCCATAAATTCAAAAATGATCTCATGAGAAAAGCCTAATGCCTGTTGCCATAATCATTTATGCTTTGTAGAAGATGTAATTTCGATCAGATTTATGCGAATGAAGTGGAAAGCTGTCAGGAGGGATATGCTGCTTTCTTCAGTATTGAGTAAGATACAAACAACTTCAGTAATCCCATGTCAGAGCGACAGAATGTACCAGATCAAAAACCCTTTAAAGCTGCCATCTGCTAATATTTGACTCTAAAGGAACAAAATGCCCAAAGCTTTGTTTCTTGGTTTAGTAGAAACACTGTTTAGAACTGGAAGGCTGGGATAAACATGACAAATGTGTTAGATGGAAGCAGAATATTATCAGAAAAATCAATTTACATTGAACTCAGGAATTATCAACCAGCGATTCTTTCTATGTTTTAAGAGGTTTTCTGTGTGCAGCAGTTCTCAAGCAACAAGTCTTGTTTTCAACTCCTATCCCAGAATGCAAGCAAATGGGAAAACCTGAGTCGAGGAGAAAACTCAACAAAGAGAGGAAATGGCTTTTGATGAATTTACTGGCAGTTCAGTGCATGTCCTAGTGGGAAAGCAGAAAATATAAACAAGTCTTTTAATTGGTCTGAGCAGGTTTGGGAATACAATGTAGGCATTTATTGGAAACAAACCCACAATATAATGGAATTTGATGTTTTAGTTGGTTTGGGTTTGTTTTATTTTTTTACAAAGCCTAACCCTTCTTAACCAGCTGGTTGTCACATACATATTTCTAGCTAAGCAGTACTCCAGAATAAGAGGTGACTGCAGTTTTGCAAGTGCTTAAGCATTACTATTAAATTATTAAATAATTAAATTATTATTTAAAATTTAATTCCCTTGTCACCTGATGATCAGTCTCAATTGAAAACATTGCCGTATCAGAGTTACACCACCTGCTGAGATCAGCTAAGGTGGAAGCCTGTGGCCTCTGTCATTGTACCCGGGCTTGTGATGCTGGACTTTTGGGGTAAGACTGGGGGGGCATGTTCTGGTTTTAGTGCAAATTCTTGTCTTTCCTACCAATCTGTTTTAATAAACGCACCTTGAGATTATAGGGGCTTGTTTTTCCCTTTCCTTTTGTGTTTTTAAAGAAGCTGGGGCTTGTGGGTCTTTGTCCTGCTTAACACTTGTGTTTGAAAGCCAAATAGATGAGGTCAGGAGGGGAGGAGGGCAGGGGGCTACTGCAGGTTTGGAGAACTGAAAGTTTGCTCAAAATGTAGTAACTTTGGGTGGTCTTCTCTGGATGGCACATGGGAATAAGCATTTGAAATGTGACTCATTTTCAAATCAGTAAAAGGTGAAAGAAGGTGGCTCCACTTTATAAGTATTCTCAAGTTTTTCATTTTCAAAAGCAGCAGACAAGATTTTAATTTGCAGCAGATTCCTCTTCATAAGAGCACCAGTCCAACACAATGTTCTGAGCTGAGGTTAAGCAGCTTGAAATAGTTAATTTTACAGAGCAGAGCAGTAATAACACTTCTCCCTGGCCTTTTCCAGGTTCTTCCTTCTCTTTCATCTACTGAATAATGCATGAGTCTCTCAGAGATTTACACATATGTGGAATAGAACTTTTTAATCATTTTATGTACACTCTCTTTCATATTTTGAGAGGGAATCTTTGCTTTTTTACCTGCCTTTAGGCACAGGAAAATCAAGTGTAAAGTTGAAGCAATTTGAGTTATTGTTGTATTGTTGATTTAGTTATTGCTAGCCTATTTAGAATATGAAAAATTTAGAATATGGAATATGAGCTTATATATTATGGAAAGTCACTGAATTTTGAATAAAGATCCCAAAGCCCTTTGGGTTAATATCTGATGTAGAAGAATACATTTGTTTTCAACTAGACTCAATCCAGAATAATTATCTACAATAAAAATGCTAAAAATGAGTTTTCCAAAGGGTGAACAGCCTACTCATCCTCCTACAAAAAGAGAAAAAAAACTGAACGATCAAAAGATTCCTGGTGGAGGACCTGGTTTCAGGAAAAAAAAAAAGATGAATACTTAAAATCAGTCAAGAGAAAACATAATAGTGAGGAGGAGTTGGAGAGGAGTGTGTTTTCCTTCTTGAAAATGTTTTAAATCTGTTCATGAGAAGGAAAAACTATTTACAGGATTTGCACACAAGTGATACAGGTATTTATAAGTCAAATGGGCAAAAGCTAACTCAGACATTCGGAAGTGAATGGATATTCTAGAAATGTCATGAATGCTGCAGCAGGTCACTCAGGGAGCACTAATCAAGGCTGGGAGCATATTGCAAAGCAGTAGGAGTGAAATGAGATTACATTCAGTTCATAGTGGTCATACCAAAACCAACACTTGACATTTGCTGCAATTACTCATCTGTGTCACTTCTTACAAATGCTCCTGATATAACAGAACCACATCAATTTGGGGGTATAAGAAATTATTTTCCCAAAGGAGGCCTTTCTTGATACTGCAGTCATTTCCTAGGTTAAGTGTACCTCGAGTAAATAACTTTAAAATTCAGTCCAACAGCATCGTTGGAAGCTGTTTGCCAATAGACCATTCTGGGTTGATTCTCTCCCAGCTGGCAATCATGTGGTTCAGGTCACCCCCCCACCACCCTCATTCTTTCTTCGTTTTATTGTAACTAAAATTGCACATTCTTGCAATAGTTAGAGAGTTGCTATATTCTTGGCTTCTTCTGCAAGCACTTTTTATTGTTTAGCCTTATCCTGTCCCAAAACCCAGCTCCAATAAAGAAGAAACATTTGCTTGAGCTACAGGAGTAAATAATGACCTGCTGGAGGCAGGAAAAAAGTGAGTGAATGTGTGCCTGACAGATCAGAGATCATCTGTGCACAAATAAGTCCTCCTGAGTTGTTGACTGGGACATTTATTGTGCTTAATCCTTAAAAATTATTTTACTTTGCACATCCCGGGTGTGGAAAGTCATGGTAGGGAGTAGTAGGTAGGAGTCAGGGAACAAAGGAAATACAGGAGCTGGAATTCAGGACATCAAGGGCTGAAAAGGACAAAGGTGTCCAGAACAGCCTTTTCTAAACGTGTGTGGATGAAATTTCAGTTTTGTTAATTTTGATTTGCATACTCAGTTTTAAAATTCCCATATTGCAGCAGTACTTTGAAGGCAGAGCTCAGACTCTCTGTTCAGACCTGTTCTCCATTCCCCCTTTGGCAAACATAGAATTCTACCAGAGAATTTAAGGCTAAAATGAAGTGAATGAAGTTTCAGTTCACCTGCCTCTTGTAAGAAAGATGTTCAAGATTTCTTTTAAATTGTTCCTTTATTCATTCCGTGATTGGTCCAGACTTCTGGCATTGCAGAGCTTCAGACAAAGTCTGTATTCTTTCTTCTAAGCTGGGACTAATTCAGTCTTTCACAATTGCCAGTCCAAAATTCTTTAAAAATATCAGTCTCCATATATCCATGTAACTTGGCCAGTCTTTCTTTTGAAACACATATTGCATTTGAGACACATGACTGGGGAATTAAGACTGCCTCTTACTCTGAATGCACAAAAAGAGAGACTTAGGAGGGTGCAATAAACTTAACTGTGATGTTTTCTGGGCTTTTACTGTTAATTCTCCAGTAGAATTCTGTGTTTGCAAAAGAGGGAATGGAGGATGGGTCTGAGCAGAGAGTCTGAGCTCTGCCTTCAAAGCTGTGCTGCAATACAGGAATTTTAAAGCTGAGTGTGCAAATCAAAATTGATTCCCAAAGACCAGGGCCGTGAACTGCTCCTTCACTTAAAGTTATGTTCATACTAGATTAATCATTTAAAATATGTACTATTTAAGTCAAAATGGCTGAGAATTAAGTTTATTGGTGGTATAGAAAATGTCAGATTGAGGTTTTTTGAACTAAGGTAATTGTGATTTGAGCCAACTCTCAACTGTAGCAATTTTATGTTAAATTAATTTGTGGCACACTTAAGTCTCATAGCAACATATGAATGTAGCCAGCATGCCAGCTGGATCAAAGGGGGACCTGTGTCTAGAGAGAAAAGTGATGGTTTATTTTTTTTCTGCTCTGTCTAAATTTTAAGTTATTTTCTTTTTTCCCCTGAAAAGAAGAAATTGAATTTTCATTTTAAGCTGATTCAAATAGGCACCCAAGCTTTTACCAACTTGCACACTGGGCTGATACACTTTAAACATTTGTAACTCTGGATTTGAGCTTGCAAATAAGAACTTAAGTGGATTTATTTTGACTTTTGCATCTTAAATATGTTCAGGATTTTTTAATTTCATTCAATTCACTTTTCTTAAAACAATGCACTATGCAAGGTGAAGGTGACTGGTTGTGAGGGTGATTTGAAGTTTAAATTCATTTTTAATAGCAGTGCCCTCAGTTTTGAACTCTGTTTTCTGCTAGCATTTATGGCACACAAAATGCTGATTAATACAGCGGATTTTGAAGAGGCCTGTTGTGAATAATTAAACTTTCTTTTTCTTCAGCTTGCTTAGATTTTTTTACATTACTTGTATTTTTTGTCTGGCTCCTGGACAAGCAGTGAATCATCTGCAGTTTGACTGGGGTACCCTATGATTTGTTGCCTTGCAAAAAAAAAAAAAAAATCTGGTCTCACTAAACAAAAGTGTGTCTCCATACATATTGGTTCAAAAATATGCTATGATTTCATCTCTGCTGTCACCGAAATGAAAGGTCTTTGTGGGCAGCTGAGTGCATGTGGCAGCTCTGTCATTAAAATGGAATAACCCTGGAGCAAAGGGAAGATGTTTGAAAAATGAAACTTTATGGTCAAGTACTCCATTAGGAACCCTCTGTCCAGGGATTCTTTGTGCTGTTTATGGAGATAGAGATTTCCAGCTTTAGAAATGAAGTTGTCTGCTAGAATTCAGGTTTTGCTATTAGAGGTGGCTGTTTTCATTACAGCTTTCATACTACAGTAATAGTTTTTATTCTAACCATGATATCATGGCACTACTGAACTGTGGGTTTGCCTTTCATGCCCCTACTCCTTTAATTTAGAAAGTTAGTAGTGTTTCCTGGGCATTCAGTGTTTTATTTGAGCCTGGAATGCAGAAATGTATTTCCACAGTTGCAGTTACTTTGCAATAGCACATTTGGCTTCTTTTAAAAAGTGACTGCATTTTACTTCCTTAAATTTTTAATTCTGAAATGTTCTGACTGTTGCAAATGGGCAAAGGAATGCAGAGCAGTTATGCTATGTCAGTATGTGACTGCTCAAACATTTGTCATTCTTTGAAGTTCCTGTTTTTATTGAGAATACTTCAGAAAAGGCTTCCAGCAGATAAGTATATATTCATTTGTGTGACCAGATATATGGACAGAGGGTGACCTCTTTAAAATACTAGTACTAGCAGTGGAATAATAAATTGCCTATTTATTTTATCTCCTGGAAAAATAAATCCATCATTTTCTTATGTATGCTCTAGGCCTCTGCTGAGTAAAAAGTACAATGTGAATCTCACCCAAATTTCTGCCATCAGTTCTGTACATTACATTGCATTTCTTTCAGTACATTTCCATCAGGTCTGAAACAACTCTACCAGGTCTTCACATGAGTTCTTTGAAATTCAGGCCACTTTCCTGTAGTTGAGTGTGACATCAGTTTAACTGAGGCACTTCAGTTAGAAATTCGTGTCACTGATAACAAACCCATTGTCCCTCCCTGTCAGTGCTAATTAGTTCTAGCGCTGGAAAAAAACCCTTTCATTCAGAGCTGAAACTGTCCTGTTCCAAAAGCAGCAGTGAACCAATAGGAACCAGCATCCAGAGAAGTCAGCCAGGACTTTGTCCCAAGGGCCTCCCTCTCTCCTGGTGCCCAGTGTGCCAAGAGCAGCCATGGTGAGTGGCTTTTACACCTGTGAGGGCAAACTGAGCTCAAACTCTTTCAGAGCCACCCAGGGAAGAGCTCAGCTCTTCAGGAAAAGAGCCAGTGGTTTGCTTTCAGCAAGGAAAGGAGGAGCCTTCTCCTGATTGAGCCCTGCTTTGACACAACACCATCCCCAGTGACACAGATGAACTGGGGAAATGGGACTCAGAGGAGGAGGCTCCTGCTGGGTGGGTCTGCAAGAGTGCTGGGGAAATCACCCTTTGAGAGTTGGCTGCTCTGGGTAGGGCAGGCTTAGTTAAGATGGAATTATCCTGAAAAGTGAGGAAAATTGTCAAGGGAAAAAATAAAAAAACAAAAGAGAAAATTATTTATTAAGAAGTTTCCCTAGTCTCAAATGCAGGAATGCTTAAGTGCATAAGCAAAGGGTGGGGGACTGGAGCAGCTTTACAGAAAAGGGTACAGATGTTATTTCAGAACCAACTCAGAGGATTAGGCAGCACTTCCTTTTCTCAAGAGAGCAAATGCCACCTTGGGAACTATAAACAGGAATGCAACTTTGAAGGCACATGAAGTAATCCCACAAAACCTCAGTGTGGGGGGAGCACTGTTTAGTCCAGTTTGGGCTAAAAATGTTTAAATAGAAAAAAAGATTCTAACTGAGAGCAGTGAAGATGATCAGAAAGCTGGACAATAGGTCCTGTGAGGAACCTGTTCTCCTGCCTGGGGAAGGGAAGGGAAGCTTGACAATGACTGTGAGGGTTTGAGAATTGACACAAAACTTGTGTCAGGAGGTAGGAACTGATACACCATAGACACTGTGTACATTTATATACCATTTCCCTGACAGGCAAGATTTAAAACAGGGCATTTACTATAGCAACATGGATTTAGGAGAAATCCCATGTGAACTTTCTGTCTCTAGAAGATGCTCTCAGACTACACTGAAGCTCTTTGAGAGGAGGCTGAGACATTTTTCTATCAGAAATGCCATTTCTGTAAAGCCTGATGCCTTAGGAAAGGGGACATTCCTGAAGCCCTAACCAGGCAGAGGGTGGGACAATACCACTAGAAAACAAATATTGTTAATTGGGATTGTAGCTGTCTTTTGAAATGTAAAGGGGTTTTTGTCTGCTTTTTATTGGATAGCCTACTTTCTTTTTAGAAATCATCAATCATCTACTTTTGAGATGGTAGTTTTGAAATTTAATTTGAAGCACATAATACAATTTTATCAAAAAATGACATCTGTTAAATATGGTGTTTGAACTGCCCTTACCAGTTGTCTTGGACCTCCTTATTTTTAGTGCTCAGAGTACAGAAGAGTAAAGGGGAACTTGAGGGTTTGAGAGAATTCAGTTTCCTTGTAAAATTACCAGATCTCCTTTTTTTCCTGGGGTTGCAGAGCCACCCACCCACAGGAGCACATTGGTGTCCCCCTCAGGTGACAGAGACAGACACAGGTGACCCAGCAGTATCTGAGTTTTATGTAGGGCTGCTCTTAGGCTGTTTCTTTTCCTTCATTTTGAAGATGTTACTGGATAATGTGCTGGAGGATTCTCATCATGATGACCCAGGAAAAGGTGAATTGTCCAGTTCCAAAGCCACATGGGAGTTTGTCCAATAGAAATTGTTGAAGTAAACCAGTCTGAACTCGAGGGATTTTTTCTGTTTTAAAGAAAAAAGTTAGCTGTGTGTTTTCTCCACTCTCTCATTTCTGCATCCTATTCCATTGCTGAACAGCTCCTCCTTTTTTTGTTTAGCCATCCCATAGCATTTGACTCTTAAGCTTTTTTTGATTACATTTTGACAGTTTTCATTGCATCCTCGGACAGTAAATTCTTGGCTGGAAACTCTTTTAAAGTAACACTGAATCAAACTCACTATGCACTTGAAAAAACTTTGGTAGGAGCCAACAGCTTCTTGTTTTTTCCTCAGCAGGTGTTCACCGATCCAAATCTCTAGCTCAGTTCTGGTATTCCAGGTTTATTGTGGTTTTTCACTGCACCCCTACCTACTGCATGACAAATTGTTGGCTACCTGCAGAAAAGGGCTGAAAAACTCCCAGCAAGTTTTCTGCCACAGTGAATCCATTTCTGAAGCACTGTTTCTTCCTGAAAAAAAGAAAATATTAAGGCCAGAAGACTTCCTGCCTCTTGTGGCTAAGCAGGGGCAAACTCTAACAGTTCAAGGTCAGACAAGTACCATGAAGGACGTGGGAATGCACATCTCATTACCTGCAGTTTCCATACCTATATATATATACACACATATATAAATGTATGTTTTATTTTTCCTTTGTTTTGGGAAGTAGTGCTTTTTTTTCCTTCCTCCCCTGGCAGCCAAAACATGAAGTCTACCCGGTCTCATTTTCTTGTGGGTGAGAATGTTACTGTCAGCTCTTTTAGCCTTCCTTTTCCCCCCTTGCCTCTGTGGAGAGGTATCAGATGTTTTTTCACTGGTGCCCACTGTGCTCTTAGTTAAGAACATGTGTCCTGGCAGGGAAGTCATTAGATACACTAGTTTTTAATGTAGAAATTCATTTATTTAGTACAATTATTTCAGTGCCATAAGTTAATAATAAATGTTGTAGGGTGGGGGGAGTTTTATTTGTTTTTTGTTTGTTTTGTTTTGGGGGGAGGGGGTGCTGTTTAAGGGAACAGAAATAAAAGAAAAGCTAAACTTCTTTAAAAAGAAACCAGTGGTTTTAGCTGGCCAATATTCTTTCTGGTGTAGATGCTTCGTGTGTTGTGTTTGATTCATTTCAGCTTAGAATATGGAATTAGCCCAGTCAGCTCTGTATTTCTTTGTTATCTTTTGCTTGCTGAAAATCATGATTTAGCAAGGAAGTACTGTTTCAGCTGCCAGGACACGAGGTTGACTTTAGAAATAAAACCTCTCAATCTAGAAATTTGGATTTGCCATTAGAATGCGTGTGTCTGTGTTTCAGCTCCTGATCCTTTTCTGCTTACATAAATAGATACAGTTCCTTGTAAGTGTTTTATGTGTCACATTGTACTTCATTTAGTCATTAACCAGCAGAGCTGGCTTTGTCTTTTGTACCAATTAAGTCAGTTTTGATGTCACTGTGATTATTTGACTTTCTGTGCAGACTCAATAACCTTAGTTTGGCCTCCTTTGGGGAGACAGATGATAAATCTCTTTTGTCTTCTGAACATATGGTTAACTTGCTTCAAATCTCCCTTTCTGGCTGTCAGTCAATCATTCTCCAGAGCTCCAGACAAGAGTTACTCCTAATGGCAGCATCCAATCACGATGGGCTGGGATGAAAGGCAGGCTCTTTTTCTCATGTAAGAGGAGCCAGAGAGAGCAGTCAGCTCCTACCTGTGCACAAAAGGGCCACGTCCTCTCCCTGCTCTGGGTGGCTGCATCCCCACATATCGGTCACCTCTGATGTCACACATGTAGTGGTGGAGCACAGCTTTCCCTTGTTTGGAAAAAAGAAATTAACTTCTAGTAATATGCTCATTGAGTTCTAAGATGAAGAATTTTAGTGGTGTATTTAAGCTTCTGGTACTCCTTTCATATATCACATGCGTGTTTCTGGGTCAGGCACTATTCTGGGCAAGCTGTTCAATTACTCTTTGCTTCCTCAGTAGTTTCAAAGCTTCTGATAAATGGAGAAAAGATACATTTTGCACTGTCTGAGTTGTGTTGTGAACCTCAACAGGACATAGCAGTTTCAAATTAAATACATTTAATTTTAAAGTGTACTGAATGATACGGAGGATGTGCAATTAAGGCTTGTTGGGATGTTGGTGGCCACAGTGAGGCATTATCACGGGTGGACAGTGGTGTTACAAAACCTCTACCGAGATTTCAGTGCATGAAAAGATTATTGTTACGGGTTGGTGGTTTATAAAGGGTTCCTAAAGGCAAGACTTACTCTTTTTAATCCATTTAGATCATATTCCACAACAAAAATGTGCTGACCTTGTACGTTAGCAGGCAAAGGGCTTAGCTGTTTATAAAATTCAGGCCCCAGGCTCAACATTAATGAGTAAGCTAACCTCTAGCTAAACTCTTCATATTATTAATTTTCAAGAGCAAAGAATAGGTATTGAAACCTCTAAAAGAAGGGAAATAGAAAGTTCAGCTTGAGCCTTCAGTCCATTGCAAAGTCCTTAAGACTGAAGCACATAGAGTCAGATGCTCTAGTGGGAGAGGCTTTCTTCTCTTTATACCTGTGCATATTGTACACTCCCTTTGCTGACAAAGACAAATTCTACTTTTTCTTAATCAGAACCTGAACCCAAATACTTAAAATTGGAGGGAAAAAAAAAAAAAAAGGATCACTCACCCTCCCTGACACCCACCTTTCTTTCACTTATTAGCACTTTTTACCATCTCCCATCTCATCCCTACCCAAGGTTACTTGCTTCAGGCATATTCAGAATTTACTAAGAGAATCTTTTATTTAGACATCTTTCAACTCCAAATGTGTGCACAGATTAGAAAGCTCATAGCTTAATATGTTTTGGGGTTTTTTTTTTAACCAGCCTCCAGACTTTCTACTGCCATAAAGTCTATCAGTCAAGACCTTGTTTTTGGAAGTAAAGTCCCAAGGTAAATCCATGAAGGGCTACAAATGTGTGATACATATTTACTGAATGACAGTAAATCTATTTTTATTCAGTGTAATGAAAGCTCATGCAAGCTTAGTTAATTCATTTGTTAATATTGCTGCACCAGCTTCCTTCAAGGCACTGCCATGAATTGAAGGCTTCAGCTACGTGCACCAAATGACTGAAACCTTGTGGTCAGTGGTCTCACCATCCAGCCATGGTTTCATTGCCCACATGCCACTTTCTGATTTACATCACAGTGTGGGGATTTTGCTTTCTAAACGTTTCACTGATGTTGTTGTTCCTTAAGCTTTATCTCTCATTCTGGGCTTTTTTTATGTTGGGATTGATTCTCTCTTCATCCTGAGCTGGCTGGACTGTTGAAGTAATCACTGAAGCAAAGTTTTTCTCAGCACAGCTAAGTCCCTCTTTGCTTTCTAGGGAACATCCTTCCATGCCAAACAACACCTTGGATTTTTCTGTGTATTTTGGGTATTTCCTTCAATACCTCCACCCCTCAGCTGATGCTTCCACTGATATCCAGTGATATTAATTTCCTACTGCTTCCACCTCCCAAGGCCACCACATGCTATAGTAAGATGTCCTGGGTAAAGCAGGGCGCTGTTCTTTTTCTGCTGCAGATTTTTTTTCCCTCACATACTTGATTAAAGAGTGGGTATTTTAAAGCATCAATGCAATGGTGAACAAGGTACAATAAAATCCTAAACTAAAACTCACTGTGGTATGACCTGAATTTCATCTGCTCACTCAGAATGGCTTCACCTTCACTGTAAATGCTGGATGTTTGGAAGATCTGCCTCTGACCTCGAGCTTCAGATGTGCTGACACCTTATTTAATGATCTGGTTTTGGCTTCTTGCTAGAGAACAACAAGGAGCACTCAGAACACTGAATGCCTCAGTCACACAGGGCAGCAGAACCGTCAGTTTTGTTTTCAAGTGCATTTAAGATAATACCACAGAGAGCTGCCAAGCTGACAAAATGGATCAGCTCAGTAGAAGGTAGCTGGAAGTGTTGGACCTCTTAGAATCAAGGATATTGTTTGGAACTGCATCAGCAATTTGTATTTTTTCCCATATCCCAGCTCTCAGGGGGGAATGCCAGTCCTGATGACAACATGTTGGACCTGAGGGCCCTGGTATTTCAGCTTGGGCAGGCTTGTGAACACTGATGCCTTTGGGCATTTTCCTTTACCTGGTAGAGAGAAGAACAAAGAGGAAGGAAGGGGTAAAAGAAAACATCTTCAGTCTCTGGATTAAAAACTGGAAGGGAAAAAAAAGCAAGGCTTCCCACAGCTTTTAGAGATTTTTTAGACTGCGGTGGCCAAATTGGTCTGTTGGCAGAGAAAGGCAGGAAAAACCAGTCATCTGCCACTTCTGAGTTTGGAATAAATCCTACATATCAAAAATCTGGGGAATAGTGATCCCTAAGGTCACTTTTGCTTCAAAACATAACCTCATCAAGCTTCAGAAACCTTTACAGCTACAAACAATGGAGCTCCCTGTAGCAGTGGCACAAACCTCCCAAATCTGCTATGAACAGAGAGTGCTGTGTGCCATCACTGCCTCTGGATGAGACACAGAGCTTGGGATGGGATGGGGATCAGTCGAGTGGAATCACTTTGTGCCAAGGTTCAGTCCAGTGTGAACGTCTATGGGCTCTGACAATTCTGCTGGACCCTAACAGCTGCCAAATTCTGGGGTTCAGAGGTGTTGGTGGGCTCCCAGTGTCACACAAATGTTTTCTTTCTTCTTATGATTTATGGGCCTGTCTCTGTAGCTTTTATTTTTCTGGGGTCTTGGGTAGGGAAGCGGAGCCTAGAGCGTGCCAAGCCTCTGACTGGCAGCTGTCTCACTGGTACCAGGGGGAGGAGGATTTGTTGGCTGCAGTACTCAGCTGATCCAAGAAAACAGCTCACAGCTGGCACTGACAATGAAAAGCACAGAAAAATATCATGAGGCCAAATATGCGAACCACCGGCAGCTGAAGCCAAGCCTGGACACGTAAACAGTGCAGCAGTTTGGACCAGCACTTTTTTCCAAGCAGATAAAAGAATTTATATGAGGTAGAGCTGTTAATTTTCATGCTCTGTAAAAATAATCAGATCTTGGAAAGCTAGGAGTTTTTAAGTGAAGTCATTGACAAAATGAAGTGCTTATTACTGAAGAAGTGCATGCCAGGATTCCTTAAGCAGTGCCTCTGCTAAGGCAGGGATAATTACCCTGCTGATACAACCAAGACATAAATACATTGAAGACATTAGGTAAGTTAGGAATTTGTCATACTGTAACTTCTGCGTGTGCCAGGCTCTGGAAACAGTCTGCTGCTTGTGTGCCTAACTTATGAACTGGGAAATGCTAATTTGTTTCAGCACTTGCAGGCCTCAGGAAGAACTAATTTTTTAAACACATGCTAAATATCCAAGATACTTTTCACTACTTATTAATACAGAGTCATTTCATACTGTGCTCAGTATTAGTTCTCTGTCCAGCTGGCCATTTTCAGCTTTTATTCTTGAAGGCAGCACTTCCAGACACAGTACAGCTTCTCTCTCATATTTCCATACCAGCTTAAACCTTGCTTGACCTGGAACCATTTCAGGACACGCATTTTTATTCCCTGAGTTCTTGCTGCTGGAGCTGTTCAAGGCTCAGGTTGCCAGTTCTGTTCACCCATCACCCTGAGCCACGTCTGACCCAGATGGTATTTTCCTTTCCCCTCAGAAATAAAACTAAATTTGCTGAGGAATAAGAGCTGTGTCAGGTTTTTAATGGTGGGTGATGGTGTCATCAGGGTCTTTGGGAGCTTGTAAGAAAGTGTCCACTATTCAGAGACCTGAGGACAGAGCATTTTGCAAAGCCTGCATCATGTTTTTTACATGTCACAGTGCCACAAGCGTGAAACCCCTGTGCTTTGAATACAAGGTGTGAGCAGAGTGCAACAGAGCTGGCACTTTAAACAAAGCAAAGCATTTCTGTGCGGCTTCCTTTCCTCATGAGGTGTGTAACAGAACAGAAAGTAGCTATTTGCAGGCCAAATTCTCTAATATTTGGGTAAAAGCAATCATTTTGGAAAGTTATTTTATGGTTAAAACTTTAATTAAGGCAGATGCAATATTACTGTAAAAAATTACAGGTCTGTTCAGATTTTAGTTACGTGTCTCCTTTGGTTTATGGTGTATCCAGGTGACATCATATCAATAACAATAATTTCAGACCTTGAATGTTGTTTAGAAAGAAGCGGATTGTAACATGCTAGTGACATAAGGAAAGCTTCATTTCAGGCTCTCAGCTGTGAATTTTTTCACAGATTTTCTTGGTTACCTGCTTAGGAGAGTGGCAGGCAGGCAGTTGTTGCATGTCTGCTTGGAATGGGGAAGTAGGAGCATGTTACATGATGCACTGCCCTCAATCAGCTTGGTAATTCATTTTCTGCTGTTGTCTGAGGACTGCTTAGAGCACCTTTTGGGTACCGTTCAAGCCTCTGCTTCCTCTGCACCTTGCCCATGTTTCCACTGTTTGTGTGGGAAAGCACAGAGCAGTTTCAGGTCCGAAATTCTGGGAGAGAATAAGCAGAGCAGACAAACCGACTGCCAAAGCATGGGGTTGTTTTTCACAAGATTGACCCCGGGATCCATGAGGAAAAGTCTTGTCCCTCTAAACCATCAATTCCTGGATCAAGCTCCAAGTGTTCTCTGAGTGATGGACTTGTACAACCTGTGTCAGTGCCTGGTAGTGGAATTTCCTGATGCCTTCAGAGAAGTTTTTTTCTCTTTTCCAGAGTGTTGTTGCCATGACCATGGAGAGAATCCAAGCTCTCTGTTAGCGCTGAACCTGCCAGCAGTGCCAGTAGTTTTTCTGACTTTCCAAATCTCAAAAAAGAATTGATACAGGTTGATTTGTGGCTGGTTTAGCAAACCTCTGGCTCTACATGCTGCTTCTCTGAGGTTTAATGAGCATTATTTGTGTTTCTGCCTAGCATGCTGACTCAGCATTAGGAAGCATTTCCTTTGTGGGGACACATAAATAGGGAATGCTGTGCTTTTCCTTGGCTCCACTCCTTCCTCGACTAAGAAAAGCAGTCAACAAATCATGCTGATGCTGGTGCACCTCTACAGAGGAAAATACTCATTAAACAACAGATTGTTTTAAATAAACCTAATTTAAAACATCACGAAACAATACAGTGTCCTGCATTCCACGAGTGCTGACAGTACATGCTAATAATTGCTGCTTATTTACATCATATCTGTGCTTTCTGGTGAATATTGAACTTATATCATGTAAATAAAGTTTGAATATATGTTTGCCTGAGTGTCTATTTTTAATTTACGTGTTGTTATATTCATATTTCCTTTACATAGTTAGATAAGTCTCCATTTGTTTTGAAACTTGACACTGGAGTTCACTAACAAGCTTACAAGGTTGTTTTTCTTTTAAAGTAGAATAGATCTGTTGCACTACAACAATGTGCATTTTAACCATTGTAATTTTTTTAATTGCGTGGCTAGGGAGTGGTGCAAACAGATAGGTGAATTTAGTAAAAAAAAGGAATAAAACTGAACTCTGTCCATTTTCATCCCTCTATCTTTGCCTGTGAAATCCATACTCCCCCAAAAATGAAAGAATAGTGAGAGAGAGGCTGAAAACTAGGAGGTGCTGATGGATTTCCTATGACTTTGGTTGGGAGTTGGGTGTTTATTTTTGTAAAATCCATTTATGCAATAATTTAAAAGAGGAAAGAGCTGCTGTGCAAATTACATCATAAGTTAGTTTTATTTTGCTAGTTATCTTTTCAATTGTGCTTTAATAACTCTTCTCACCAATCCCTCTCCTCTCTGTTTAAAACATGGTTGTTTATAATCCCATTTCATTTATTACTGTATTTATATAAGTCAACAGAAAGGCTTTAGGAAACATCCTGATAGTGCAGCTCCATTTTATGAGCAGCAGGTAGGAATCAGTTACAGGCAGCAAGCTGAGGGTGATATTAATCAAATCCAGTCCAAATTAGTCTTTTTCCCTCCTCCTGGCTTATAGTAATCTAGAAGGGAGGGAATGTTTCAAAGGAGACACCTACTAAAGTTATTTTTCTTTCAGGTGTTTTAAAATGCTTAAAAGCTTGTGCTGAACAACCCTTTGGATTCTCACAGTCCAGTTTAGGCCAGGATTTGCTTTGGGTGGTTGTTTCAATAGATTGAAGTAGGTGTTGGTTTGATTACCTAAAATCCTTGGATGCTCTACTCCTTCCTAGCCATTCCATTCCTGAAGTTTTAAAGACAAATTTTTAGGCTTCAGTGTGCCAGGGAGTAATCCTTTTCTTTCACCTTCATGGTTCAATTTTGTCACTTTTCTGGAAGTGGAAAAGATAGACTGGAAAGAAGATGGTTCATTTTCAGATCGGGCAAGACAGAGGAGAAGGAAGGAGGTGCTGTGTGGAGTTCCTCCCTCTTTTCCTGACACTGGAGAATGGGACAACTGGTCATGCTGTGCACTCCATCTAACCAGTGCTGAGTGGCTTGGATGCACTCCTGCCTTTCCTCTCTCATAGGATGCATCAGAACATGGGAAGGGATGATGTAAACATCTGTACAATTACTGGGCATGTGTATTAATGCACATTTGTGCTTTCCACTGGATTTTCTAAGGCAGTGGTGGTTTTCTCTTGTGTTTTCTTTTATCCATAACAACCACAATAGACTGGATAAATTAAAAACTAAAACTCTTGGTCAAAGCAAGACATAAATCTTCGAGTTCAGGTATGCAAGAAGCCTGCTGCAATAAGGAATGTGTAGGAGATTCCCTGGGCACCCCATGGCAGCATGGAGAAAGGCCACAACAATTGCAATAGCTATTCTTAGTTTCTGCCATGCATGACACTCCTTTCTTGCCAATTCTTTTTCTGCTGTCTAATTTTATCAACAAAGCAAAGAATGTTGAAGGGACCTGAGTAAAACTCCTGTCTGCAGTCAAAGCATCCCTAGCAGTTTTCACCATCACTGTGTTCTGTGTATGAGGCCAGCAAAACTGCAGAAACGGAGTAAAAATTGATTGATCACAATTGTGTGCTGCCAGTGGAGGATGGGGAAGGCAATTAATAACTGTGGATACTGCTACAGCCCTCCTTTCCCTGCCCTTCCAACTCCTGTGAAGGGAGGGATCAGCACGGTGTCTGTGGTGCATCATCCCCCTCATGGATCATGTAGCTCTTATCCTGAGTACACAATATACTCAGTTCCTCTTGGCTCTGAATAAAGATAGCAAAAACAGCAGCCAAACTTCCCAGGGACAATTCTGCTGTCAGAGCTCCAGCTAAAACAGCAGTGGCTCAGCACTTTTTTCCCCTCATCAGCGGCCTCTCTGTTTCCCACGTGTGCCCTGCCTTCATTTCCAGTGGGAGGCTTCTTCTCCATCCACGTGGTGGAATTTCAGAGGCAAAAATTCCCACTGTCTCTTCTGCTGCTTCAGCAAAAGGGATCCTTTGTCAGGTAGCTTCCAGCATTTCTGATACTTTGTGTTGTAGCATTTTTCACAGAGGCAAGCACTCCAAATCCCTTTCACACTGGCACAGACACTTAGAGATCCCAGCTTCAGCTCAGCTTTGCTGTGTTTTTCTGTGCACTGTGTATTTTGTTATCCATGTGCCTGCATGGTTATATTGCACAGAGCAGAAATCATTTCCTTTCTTTCCCCCCTTGGTGTGTTGCTTCTTCTGTAAGATACAAAGCAAAGTTAAACATGCTGCATGACCTGTTTTTAATGTGACATCTTGCCCCATGGAATTTGGTGGCAATCAAGTTCAACAGGCAGCCTTTCTGTGGGGTCTGGTAATTCCTTGCAGCTTCTGTTTATGACCACAAGAAGTTTTCCTCTGAAGGTATTTTATCTTTAGGGAAAAATGTCAAATGACTATTCTTTGTTTTTAATTCACTGTAAAAATATGTAAGTCTGCCCACTATGCAAGGGCTGCCCTATCCCTGGAAGTGTCTGTCCTAGGCCGGGCTGGAAAGGGCTTGGAGCAGGCTGGTCTGCTGGAAGGTGTCCCTGCCCATGGGAGGGGGTTGGAATTGGGTGATCTTTGAGGTCCCTTCCAACCCATGCCATTCAATGATTATATGAAACCTGCACTGATATGAAAAATTCCTTTGCTCTAAACCTAAACCCCACAAGAATGATGATACACCAGCAGTGACGCATCAAATGTACAATGAATTCTTCACAAGGAGCTTGTATGTACAGTGAAAGCTTCCACTGATACATGCTAGTCATGTTTTGTTGATATTGTTTAGGGACTGATACTGCACAAAGAAGTCAGGTTATGCCAGCCCAGAAATGATTAGCTGTGCAGACAAGGCACCATGAGCAATGTGACTGGTGGGACACTTCTCAAAGCCTTGTGCTTATACTTCAATTAAAATTTCCTGGTGATCCAGATGCTGGCTCCCAGTATCTTTTAATAAATATTAAGATTAGCATCATGCAGTGCCCAGAAGTATGCTGGTGGCTGAGCCGTCCAAATCAGCAGCACAAAATTGCTGCCATAAAATGCTCATTATCTAAGCCTCATCTTGCAGGCACCCAACCACATCCATAGATTTGCTCTTCTGAATGGCTTCACAGATTTCATTGGAACCTCTCAGGCAGATAAAATTAGACACTGCTTAAATGTTTGAAAGTTCAGGACCTAAGAGGGAACATAGTACGACTTAGTGAGAAAAAAAAATACTGGAAACAGCAATGATACAGCTGTTAGATATCGCTTTGTTAGTTTTGTTATTATTAAAATATGGAATTGAGATACCTTGATATCTGAACATTTTCTCTTTAAGGTTTAAGCTTTTTCTCATAGTTTAGAAGAGACTTTAGTATGATGCTTTTTCTTTTGCTTTCTGTTTCTTTGATAAAACCATTAAGTAACCTGCTGTCTAGGGAATGATTTTAGTTGTGTATATATTAAAATGAAACATTTTCTCTAACCTTGTTTATGAAAAGTTGCATTAAAAAAGCATAAGGAGAAAAGAACACACATACCTGGGTTAATATATCCAGGGTGTATATATAATTATCTTTTAGTGGGCCTCCCTAGGGCAGTAGGTCTTGGGTGAAATCACCGTCTTTGGTCTGTTATTTATTTTCTCCTCAAAACTTTGAATCCATGATCAGTTTTGAACCTGACAAGGAAAAGGGACCTTGAAGTTAAGTCTCCACTGAAGCAAAATGTGGCTATTAAAAGAGTCAGATAGGAGAGAGACAGACAAGTCAATACAGACATACGGACCCCAGGAAAGATCTGTGGATTGAGATCACCTACAATAGCTGTGTCCCTTGGCTGACAGAAAGCCCTAAAGATAAGGAGTTGTTACAGTGGGAAGGAGAATGTGGGGGACAGGAGGCAGGAATTGAGCCTTTCTTAAGGACACTGTCCATGAACCAGGTGGTTTCCATGGTGGGATGTAGCTCAAATTAAGGGGAGCAGGTGACCTGCTTTACATACGGGTCATACACAGAGAGGGCATTTGTTTGCTCCTCTCCTCACTCTCAGGGATCTGAGGCCAGATGCAGCACCTTGTTGTGCCTCTTCAGTGAAATTGGATGCTCTGGTACACAAAAGGAAAGGAGAAGTGAAGTGGTGACTAAATTCTAATCATTCTCACTGATCCCCAATCCTTATCAGGTAAAGGTTTTGTAGCCCCCTTACAGCTGTGGCAGCTGGGAGAAGGGCATGGGAGTCACCCTCTAATCTGACCCTTTGAATATCCACTACCCTGTGGATATTGTTCCTTCCTCTGCTCACACTCTGCCCATTAAATGCAGTAGAATAATGTAACAGAGTGTATTACGTGCTGGGGATAGAAGCAGCTGCAGAACATGGTCCTGCAGGGGACACAGACAGGTGAATCTACTTGATGCCTGGTACAAGTGAATGGGGACAGAGGAAGGAAATGTAACACCACAGCAGCAAAGCCAGGCTCAGGAGATCACTTTCCTCAGGGATACCAGATGATGAGTGGCTGCAAAGAACGACCCCACCCAGCTCTGCATGTGGCTCCCACCATTTATAACGGATCGCCCTAAATATTTATTAAGTGTTATTAGACAGCTCATGTTACAGCATCCCTTCAGAGCACCAAAGCCAGGGTAAGGTTACAGAGGTGCCTTCAATGTCAAGCCTTCAGTTGGTTTTTCTGGTGAGCATTCACACAGTGTAATTTCTACACTGATGTAAAAACGCTGAACTTGTGTCAGTAAACTCAAATGAAGATTTCTGTGCCCACCTAGGAACTCTGGCAGCTGTAGAGACTTTAGCAGGTGTTCTAGTTTGAAACCAAACAGTGGGAGGCACCAAGTCAGAAAATACTGGTTTAAACTGACAGAGTCAGGATACAACCTGACACCCTGTTGTCAGGGGGGTGGTAGCAGTCCGATCAAATGGTGGCTGCAGTCCTCCTGAAGTGGTGGATGTGGTTCTGTTGAAGCAGTGATCCTGTAGAAAGAATCTGCTCTTCCTCAGAAGGCCCAGTGGTGGTTATGTAGCTCCTGTCCTCTGGGAATCCAATGAAAAGGGTGTCTATGGTGCTCAGAATCCCAGATTATATCCAGGATGGAATGCTTGGTTCCTCCTTCTGGGTAGAGCATCTCACAATGGGATGATGAGCCATGAGGCAAAGCGTTGATGGGCTCATTAACAGAAAATAATCTAGAGGGAGGAGGCAAGGAAAACACTGCCCCACCTGGTTTCAGCATCTCATGAGGATGGTAATACAATACACTGCAACCCAGGACACTTGGTCATTTTGAATGCATTTATCAGAGAAGGACTTTCCCTTCTTCCTTCTTTCTTCATGATTTCAATACATGCTGGCTGACATAATAAGCAGCTTACACTCAGGGGATGTGAGCTATAGCCTTTGTTACTCCAAGAAAATTGCATAGCTCATTGAAACCTTTGGGCCAGGTTTTTGGGTTGGTTGGTTGGGGTTTTTTCCTTTATTCATTTGTTTGTCATGTCTGCATGTGCAGTAGTTACTCAGCCTTGAGGAAAATGAGAACTGGGGGTGTTGATTAAAAATGCTGAGTGCCACAAAGTGGTCACGGTCAGCCTGGCATCCTGTATCAAGTTGCAGTGTTTGCTTTGTGGCATTGTGTTGAATGGATACCACATGCTGACTTTGCCTTTCAAAACAGGCCATGATGAGTCCAAAGACAGCTCTCCAAGAGAAGGAGAACCAGTCTGAACTACACAGGAATTTTGATCTCTCACAAAAAGGAAGAAAGGTGTTCTTCTCTCTTCTCCTGCCTTGTTCCTTATGCTTCTCCCACCTTCTGGGAAAACAAATGCCCTTCTGAAACACTTCTCTCACTTGGCAAGAGCTGGTTACCACCAGGTTCCCAGAAAATGGTGACAGAAGTGGTGGGTTTTCAGAATGTTTTTACTTACACATCCTGAACATTCTCCAGTGAGCATGCAAACCTCTTTAGAAATGTCACAAATGTGCACAGCACAGATGAATTTGCTTTCATTTCTGACATTTCCTAGCCTCTTATAAATAGTCTGCAGACTCCAGGTTTCTCCAGGCAACAGCTAGAAAACCAAGGAGCCGTTGTGATACCTCCCAGTTTCATCTTTGACAATAATGGCTATGGATTTGAGTGTTCTGCTTGACTGAACTAAATCACTTTTTACTTAAAACAGTGGCTTCTTAGAAATGGTTGTTAAAATCCTATTCTAACTGGTATTCATGAGTTAAATGCTGGCTATATTTATGTAATTTCAGGTCTTCCTTATTGCCTGGAAGCACATTTTTGTCATTGTGTTGAGATAAACCAGCTGAAACCAGCTGGTGTAGAGCAGTGGCAGTAACGAAAATCAGGCTACTAAATGAGTAAAATGTCACTGTTTGTTTATTTAGAAATGTGAAAAAAATCTCAGTTTTATAACTTGGTAGAGAAGAGCACCTGTGTTCTCAGACGATGCAGGTGATGCTGGGATGAATATTTTTGAATGAGATGTTGTTTTGAAAGTTAAGGTACACCTCAATGTAAGTAATCTCTTGGACTTTTAACTATGATAAAAATGTAAATAGATTATTCATTGCCTACCCTTTGAAGTGTTTCTTAATTTTAGCTGTGTTTCTATGCTCTTTTTGGCACACATGAAGTAGTGTTTATGTAAACATTTAAACAGATTATCCTTTGGGTTTTTTACTAATTAGTGCAGATGGTTGGTTTTTACTTAGATGTGCGTGGTTTGTTTTAGGGAAAGTGCCATATTCCTCATGGATGGGCAAATCTGGCATTTCCCATTTGAAAAAAAAAAAAAAAACCCAAGTGCATGCATTTGAAAGGGCAGAAAATAAGAAAAATCAAGTAGCTAGAATTGTTTTATGTCTTCCTGCAAGACTTGAGGACACCCTGAAATGCCCTTTTAGAAGGATTCATCAGTTCTCTTGCAAACTGGCACCAGTTTGGATTTGGCCCTGTGCAAAACCTCTTTGATGGTTTTAGGAAAACTTCAAGACTCTGAAGTCTTCCAACAAGTACTAGACCCCACTTCAAGTCTCACCTGCCTCATCAGAATGTTGTTGTTACATAAAGTTTTCCTTCATATCTGTGGATGTTGTGACTATAACATCTATATATAATATAGATAATACATATATAATAACAATAACATCTGCTGATGTAGATCTTCTGGACATCATCTTCTGTTTTATTCAATATTCTCCTGCTGGGGTTTTTTTTGTGTGGGAATTTGAAGGACTAGATGAGAAGGATTTTTGAGACTCTTTTTTTCTTTGTAGTATCAACTAAACTAAAAATCATTAAGTAAACAGCAGCTTTGAAACTTTGCTTCCCAAAAGTATGTTTGGAAACCAAGTTTGAAAACTACCAATTTTGCATGGCTACAGCTAAAAAATTCCTTATCAGCTCTGCTTCAGGACTGTCATTTTGCAGCAGCAATCTAGGAGGTAGGTTTACACTTTAATCTGTGTTTTCACTTGCTCAGTTTACAGAAGAAATGCTTCTTGTAATGCATATAAAAATAAAAATGTACACTATCATTATTCACTTCACTCATGACAGCCTGAGACTGAGTAGTTCTAAACTGTTCTAAATTGGTTGTGCTGTATTTAAACTGGAGAGAGCTGTTAAAGACTTGCTCTGCTGTATTTTTCCAGAGTTTTTCTGCTGTGAAAGAGACAGGAATACTTGATGGCCTGACTCGGAATTTGAATATTTTACCCCGTGACATTAGAAGCAAAGGTGAAGGTATTAGTGAACAGAGCTTTGTTTTAGGGCAAAGGGCAACATATCAAGACATTACCTAACAAATAAAAATGGAATCTTTCACCTTATTTGTAAAAGAAAATAGAAAAGATTTACTTTTTAGAATGATTGTAACACACATGTAGTGCTGTTTTATGTCTCCAGCAAAGTATAACAGATGGACTGTGGGTTTATTGGGAAAAAAAAGTGTGCTGAAAGATTTTTATTATGTGAGAAAGAGAGAACAAAACCCAAGGAAACATCTGGACAATTAATCTCTCAAGTCTTTGTATATAATGTGAAGAAAAATACTGAAATATTTCAGAAGTCTTGCTCAGAAACAAATTAACTATTGTTATCAAAGCACAATAATTTACCATCCTATATGGGAAAAGATCTTTGTAATTAATAATTAATTGATGCCACTTTGTTCTTCACCCCTGGAAAAACAAAGAACAGGGAGGGTGTCGTGTTCCTCCTGAGGTCTCTGGTTTGTCATTATAAAGTGATGAATCACTTTCACTGAGGCTGAGCTGGTCTGTCATCTCCCAAGGAAGCAAATGGCATTGTGGGGAAAAAAAGGTCCTTCACCTGTTATTCAGGGCTGTGTGGTGTCTGGTTACTGATCTGGGCCCAAACATCTGGCAGCCCTGCCACCTCTCCCTGACATGTGTGCACAATGTGCACTCCTGCTTTGTGGGTCTCTGTGTGGGGAGGGCTTGGCTTTCCATTTTAAAGCTGCACACTGACAGGTGAGCAGGCAAAGAGGCACTTTTTGTCTGGGCTGGTGAAACATTATCTTTTTATGAGAGGGTAGGTTGCTGTTTGAAGGGGTGTTTCTCAGTGTTGTGGGGCCATTGAGCTGTTGAGAATGGGGAGGTGGAGGTTGCCATCCACGCCTGCTGCCTGTCCCTCTGTGTGTTGCTCTTCCCTGTGGCACTGCAGAGAGCAGCCACAGATCGAACCACCCTTTCCCCAGTTCTCTGCTCTTAGCTGGGATCTTGCTAGGTTGATTTCCTCTCCCTCAGCTTTACGTGTTTTAGGAAATGGGAAAGAGTTCCATTCATTGGTTTGCCCCCTTTTATCTGAATTCTGGTGTTGGTTTCCCCTCCAAGCAACCCCACTGGGGGTTTTCTAGGAGTTATTCATTCAAACACTACTAGAAATGTATACTTTGGCCTTCCTCCTGTTGCCCCAGCCAAATAGGAACACGGATATTTTTGCTGCACCATTTCAGACCAGCTCTCTCTGGACTGGGGCTTCTTTTCCATCTGTAACCGTGGGAGCTCCAAAGCAGGAACGCGAAGGAAGCGATAACCAAATCCCACAAATAAATCATTCCCACTGTGCAGCCTCAGTATGGCCAAAGCTGGGAAATCAACCTCCTGCTGAAGCTCGGGTGCATGGTTTGTGTCCAGCCTGGGCTTTTTTGTGTCTGGGTGTTTGGTATACAATACCTGCCTTTGAATATCCATTGAAGCTTATTAATTTTTTAAATTATTATTATATTTTAAGTGAGAAATGAAGAAAACTCTCTACTTACAGGTTGAAGGAGGAATGTAGGATTATTTTAGGCTTTTGGTTTGTTTGTGGTTTTTTATTTGTTTGGTTTGGGTTTTTTTTTAGTTCTTTTTAGTCAATCGAACAGATAGGAAAACCTCTAAATATATAGGCTTTAAAAATAGTATGATTCAGTCCAGGCTCTTGAAAATGTAACTGTTTCCAATATCTTGATTTTAAGTGCCCAGTGCCATATGATCTCCCCCATCCAGTATATCTGTTACCAAATAGTGTCTAAAAATATGCTGAAAATTGAGTTCCTTGGTGGCAAAATATTTTTAATCAGACTGTTTAAAATGTAGTTTTGGTAGAACACTTACTTCATGTCAGCTGCAGTACTACTCAATATGGTGTTGCAATTAGGGCTTCTTGAAACAAAATTAGAACAGTTTTACATTTGGATAATATCTAGTGCCAGCAAAAAAGCTGAAATTTAATTAAAGGGTAGCAGTCTTCGAAAATCTCCTGTCATCATATTAGCAATATATTGTACTCTGGTTTTCTCTTGCATGAAGACAGAAAACAAAATGCAGGATTTTATAGAAAGACGTTCAGGGGAGTTTCCCCTCTGGGAATGATTTGTTACTTTTTGAGGCCTGCCATGAATGATGGTCTCAAATGAATCAAAGAAGGTTTATGATGTTCTCACCAGTGATTTAGGAAAAAAAACCTCAAAAAATGCCATGGCTACTTTTATTGATTCAATGTGTGTGCTGTGTTTATTTGTTTTTCTTTCATGAATCATATTTGAAATGGCATTAGGAAATATATTTCAATAGTGTCTTTTGACTGTTGTCTGTATTTCTATATTTAATTTTTCAGTGTATACTTACCAGTTATATCTGCCAAATTAGTTGATCTCAGCCACCAAAAAATAAAGAATTCAAGATCTAGATTCTTGTACTGACATCAGCTTCTGTGTCTTCCAGCTCTGCAGATTATTCATTTGGGATAAATTTGTTCAATAGCATTGTACAGTGCTAAATGTTGTTCTCTACAATGGACTATTTAATATTTCCTTCAGATGCTGGTCACTGAAATAATCTGAAATTCACCATGGGTATGTGCATTATCAGTGTTTCACCAATTCATGTCTCCCTGGCATAACACTACAAATTAATTTTTAATATCATTACTATAAATGCATGACATAGCATGAAGAGAGTTACTTTCCCTTACAGATCCTAATTCAAGGAGTGTCAGGCCTCAGAGTTAGAAGGTGTTGTTTGGGTTTTTTTTTCCATGGATTGTTTGCTAGCTGAGTCATGGTGGTACTTGAGGTATTTTACCAAAGAACTGCGGGAAAAAGAGCTTGATGGCCTGGAAGGACCAAAACACAAGACCTTGTTTTGGAAGAAAGTAAGAGATTATGTTCTTCTGGAGTTTGAGTTTTTGTGTTTTAAGTTATTTAGGGAGTAGTAATGGTGTCATTAATTAAAAGAAGCAACAAGGAAATTGTGGATAGCTTTTTAAAAAAATAACTCATAGGAAGAACAAGCCCTTTCTCAAAATATGGTAAGTAATGTATTAGAACCAAGCTTCCTGTTTCCTGCAGGATGAATTCAATCCAGTTATTACACATGAACTTGAGATGTTTGCAGGGCACAGCCATGGCCAACCATAATCAACTACAGCACCAAATTGTTGCATTAGATCATTCTTTAACCAAATAAAACTATTTGCATTTGAATGCAAAAATACATTCTGCAAATTAGGAGGGAAACTTTTTCCTGCTTTATTTGCCTAATTCCACACCTGCTCTCACTGATGCTCAGTTCAGAGGACACCAGGAAGGGCAGGAATACAAACCAAACCAGAATGAGGTGACAAACGGAGTCTCCAGGAACCGGGCATGGCAACTGCTCTCATCAGTCTCATCTCTAACCCTGCTGTGTCCTTCAGAGCACAGGGATGTTGGAAGCTCATTTGCAGCTCTGGCATTACACTTGGAAAGCAGATGGTTCTCCTCCCCACCCAGGTTTTGTACTCTGCTGCAATAACAAGCAGATTTCATCCTTTATCCTGCACAGAAATTCCTGGCTGCAGGTCCAGGCAGTTTGTCCTGCTGTGGTGCCTTTGGTCACTCTCCTGAGCGAGTCCAGCAGGGCAGGTCTGCAGAACCTCACACACCTCCCAGTCTGGGCAGCCAGCTGGCAAAGGAATTTGGACAATTCACCCTCCTGCCTCAGTGGGAATCTCTCTGCGCCAGGCAGGTGCCCAGACATGGTTTTTACAAAGGCAGTGAAAAGGTCGAATTGTCATGGGAGTGTTTTCCTTTCACTTGGCTGCTGTTTGGTTTTGACAAAATTTGGGAATTAAAAAAAAAATAGCATGTCATTTCCAAGCATGACTTTTTCTAATAAATTGGGTTTTTACCTTTGAATGCACAGGGAATGATGTTTGTGTTCCTCTTGTACGACTGCACCTCTTCAAGGTGGAGCTGACAGAGAAGAAAAGGCCTTAGAAAGGTCTTGTGTTAAGTCCCCAAGAGAGCCTGTTTTCACTGAAGAACAGTGGTGGGTTTTTTTTTTTTTAAATAGATGATGTCTTCCTTCAGAATTGAATTCCCCTTTAGGTAATGTTTTATTTTCCTGGCTTGTTGAGGACATAAATGAAACGTGTTGGGAGCTTTTCATTACTATGAGGGCTGAATCAAGCACTTGATTATTCCGTGGAATTAAGCTCAGTCTCTTGACTTGACAGTACTTCTGAGCCCAAACTGCTTCTTTTCCTGCCACGTGCTGCAGCCTTCCAGTCCGTGCAGTGTGATCTGGGTGACCAGCACACAGATAAAACCTTATCTCCGGTGTCAGTTCCTTTGAAAACATGGAAAACCCCTCTTGTTATGCACATTTTGTGTAACAAAGAGAGGGGGTTGGGTTCCCTTAATTAATGTCAGGGCTGAAGCTGCTGACACTGAGCAGAAGTTTCTTTTGCTGCTCACTGAAACAGCACAGTCGTGTCCCAAGGACCTGACACCTGCAGCCCCTGTCCCTGGGAACTTTGCTTGCACACTGGGAGAGAAAGCAAACAAATTCTGAGGGAATTTCTATATATTCCACTTCAGTACTGATTGATTTAAGTCAATCATTCAGAGCCACCTGAAAGATTTTCTCCATTTCACTGAGTATTTTTTATGGTGTCCTTATTATGATTTCCTTTACATTTAAGTTACTTCTATGAGAAGTGTTCTCTGAACCCACTTTTGGTTCTGTTTTCAGATAAATTGTCACATTGTGGAGGCTCTGCAGAGACTCAAATGAGAGAAATCAATTGTCTGTGCTTGATTCTTTTGTGGAGTTGGTGGAGTGTGTCCTCCCAGGATTCTCAGCTTGTCATAATTGCCATGAGATGTGACAGCAGCTTTGTTACTGTAGCTATGTGCTTGTAAATGCTGTGCATTTCTTTTCAGCAACTTGTCCAGAAATGCAGTATTTGAAGTGAAAACACTCTATCTCTGGAGTACACTGTGTAATACAAAGCATATTCAAGTCAGATATGATAAATTGCTTCTGTTTTGTTTTTCTGTAATTCTTGTTTGCTTTAGCATTGGTGCACTCCAGTCTCCACTGCAGTCAGAACTGCACAAACACATAAAAATGCTGCATTTCTGAAAGAGCCTTTTTCCATACCAAAATGGGCCTCCAACCCCGATGGGGTTTCCTCATTTTGCAGAGATCCACTCTCCTGCATGAAGTGAACAAATGCTTTTAGTTTGAAGATCTTCCAGATCTGTTTTTACTGCATAGACTCTTAACTTTTTATTGCTGCAGTAAACCTGGGCAGTTCCATCAAACTGATGTCATTTGTGTGTGCTTTGCAAATGCACACAGGTGAAAAATGCAGAATTATTACATACTAAAAATGGAATTAAAAGGACATCAGTGGTTCAAATACCATAACTCAGAGGCTGGAGGTTCCCTGTATGTTAAACCTCATGTGTGTAACCCAGTCTTTAATTGCAGAATCACTCAGCATGTTTCAGTGGAGTATTTGCCTGGAGTTGTTTGAAAATATGTATTTTTAAAGGGGGTTCCTCATTTCTGAAGGCTTGGCTTTGACACCACGTTATTCCCTTGACAGAGGTGCTTTTATATTTGTCTCTGTCTTAGAAGATAATTCCCAGTAGCTATGATGTCCCAATCAATATTCTTTAACTCTCATTATCACAGTCCCATTTATTTTAATGCTGCATCTCAGGTTCCTAGCAAGTGTTGAACCTGGAGTCTCAGAAAGAAAACACAGCAAAAAGCAATACAGGCCCCCACTTAAAATAAAAAAAAAAAAACAAACAAACAAAACAAAAAAACCCACAAAAAATAAAACAGGAGAGTTTAAAAGTACTTGATGTCAGCAATTTCATTAAATCCGTGAATGGAGCAAGAATAGAGTAGCTATAGAGAATATTTTTTTGCTTCTCTTTCTCTGGTTTAGCTATTTCTGTGTTCCTGTTTCACAGTTGTCTAGATTTTGTTCCAGTGGATGTTAATCTTATTTTTTTTAAATTATTATTAATTATTATTATTTTAAAGCCTGTCAGACATTTGGTGGGGTAGCCACCATGAGAGGAAAGTGTTGGCAGAAGCATCTCAATCCTTTGTCTGTGTGTGTTTTTAGCACAGCCACCCTGCACTTCTCAATAATAAACACTATTAAGAATTTTTGCTTTCTGCCGCATTTTTGAATACTAATCTTTAGGCAAGGCTGTGCTTAAAATAAAGTTCTTTCAGAAGCACGAATCTGTCTTGTAATGCACCCTTGTGAAGTTTCACAACCTTTAGGAACATGCAGATTTCCAGAGCATGATTTGGGAGTATCCTGCTGGGCACTCAGTAACCAAAACACTTTGAATCAGTGACATTTTTAGAACCCTTGGGGAGAATTTGCTCGTTTCTCTGTTTTTCTGGTTTCTGTGTACTGGGGTATCAGTGGGACAGTGTTACATTATCCCAAGCATAAGGATTTTTTGGCACAATAAAACTTAATTTTTTATTAAATTTTCCAACAATTCCAACAGCTTCTGCCAATTTATGTCACTTGGAAACTAAGCTACTCAACCATAATATTTTCATATTAATGCTTTGGCTTAGGGCATTCCTCCCTTGGGTTAGGCAAGCTGGATATGAAGTCTTCCGAGGGTATTGAAGAAAAAGAAGTTTAGAAGAATGTTTAACATTAATTTGAGATAAAGCATGAACCTCACTTTTGAGGAGGTAAAGAATTTCTTGATGGATTGAACTGGATTTTAGCTGTTTGTTGTTATGCTCTGTTTGCCACCAAGCTGAAACTTTGGCTTGCAGCCCTTTCTGAGTTACTGTGTTGGAAGGAGTCACCTGCTGTGTAATGGACATCTGGGTAAAGCTTAAGGATTTCACTTAAGGGGAGGCTGGTTGGTGCTTTGAACAGCCTACATGAGAGGTGCAGCTGTTTTGATTTTTGGCATTTTTGAATTGTTGCTATTGGTCAGTTTTTTGGTGATGTGAAAGGTGATCCTACTTTTTCTCTGCTGTTTCTGGGCCAAAAGTCACTTTAAACCTCTGTGTGGAAGTGGAGAGAGGGGAGGCAAAGGGAAAGAGAAGTATATTTTCATTTTTCTGTACCTTAACCCCTGTGTGCCAAACTGCTCCTGCCCTTCCACCAGTAACCTGCATTATTTGTGAAGAGTTAATGCCACTGCTGCAGTTTGTCACCTGGATTTAAAGGCAGTGGGTTCTTACAGAATCATCAGTGGATGCAGGAACTGACCCTTGCAGTGATATTTGCATTTGCCTCCTCTTTTCAAGGCTCTCTTACTGGCTGGGAAGCTGAGCTTCTGTTGCCCCATGAAAATAGTAATAAAAAAAAAAAGGTAAAAGAATTAACAGTTTAGAGGTCTGTGCTGTCATATTCCTGGTTTCTGTGGGGTGTACACATATGAATGAGCTGGACTGAGTTTAGTTCCTGCTTTGTAAGCTGGCCAAGGCCAGATTCTCTCAACTCCCATCAAGCAAAGGTTAATGGCAAACTGACTCTCATCAGCTCATCAGTCATGTTTCTTCATGGCCAGTGGTATTCCCACTTTTCAGGCTAACCTAGGGCATCCTTCATGAGATGTCCAGAAAAGAAGAAAGCATTTCCAGAAGAAGAATGGATTCTGGATGAGTGGTTGGCAACTTTCCGTGGAGCCCCAGCCTGATGTGATGAGGGATTGTCTGTGTCTGCTCATTAGCGAGTTAACTGGAGGAAGAAATTATTGGGGGCCCTGAAAATGGAACTGAGAAATCCAAGGAAGCCAAGTGGTGTCTGCTGCAATTTAAATTTCTTTTACCCTTTGCATTTGCTGGTTTGGCCCCTTTTTGTGTGTGTAGGCAGGGCAGCGGGAGTGAGGGAGGGGAAAGGGTTTTGTACACACTGAAATATTGAATAATTTCAATAACTGACAGGACCCATTGGAGAGCCATTGTCTGGTGGAAAATCCAGTGTCTACAAAATCTACTTTTTCCATGTGAGAGCCTGAAATGTTGCCAAAACACAGCAGGAAACCCAAATTGCAGTATATTGTTTCAGGTCAGTTTGATGCCTATTAGAATTTAGTTGAATGCATTGCAAACATTTAATTCTAAAACAACTTAATATACCTGCTTTTTCCAAGCAGCACATTTCCCTCCGAGGCCTGAAATCCAAGCTGCCTTTGTTTCCTGAAGCCTGAGCTGACCAGAGGGCTATTTCTGACATAAAATAACAGTTTGCCTTTAACCAATCTTGTTTGTAAGATATCATGGTTAGTCTTGTGCAAGTCATCATGGAGTTCCACTACTGGAATTTATTATGAGAGCTACAGAAAGCCTGAGATGAACTGGATCTGAACTGGAACCTCTCTAAGGCAATGGGAAATGCACTTTTAAGTTGAGATTGATTGACTGTGTGTTTTGTGTCAACTCAAGAGATTTAAATGAGATGCTTTTATTTAAAAATTATAGAAATACATGAATGTTGATAGCAAGAGAAATGCAAGTAAAAATTCCCTTGGCCTCCAGAAACCGTCCGTGATGGGGTTTTTTTCTGGTTTTCCTGGTATCCAAAATCACCTTAAAATTGTGAGATAAAAGAAATAAATAAGCTTTATTTTACATGAGCAGCAGTTAAGTTATACTGACGTGTGCTTGAAATATCAAACCTTCTCAATGAAGAAAGGAAGTTTGAATATTGAGAATGGATGTTAAAATTCAGGCACAGCATGGAGAGCGTAGGTGTGATGGAGGGAGGCAGCTGAGGGTTTGCCTTCAGTCCACAGTCAGCAACTTTTGTAAAGGCAGACACAGCTGGATGAGGTGGAGATGAAATGTTAGTTTATAAACATTTTTGTGCTGTGTTTATTTCCAAGTAGATGTTCTCATATTGATACAGAGATCTGGAGACCTTCCTGAAAAGGGGGGCAGAACAGTGGATCTCCCTAATGATGTCGTGGGAATTTAACACCATCTTGTTGTTCCTCTCATCTTTCTTTTCTTAGCACAATTCCCTCAGTTGGCTCATTTTTGTATTTAAGCTCCATTGCTTTAGTAACATAATATTGGTGTCCAACTGCCAAAGCAAATGTAGGGTGCAGATTTTCATTAGTCAGAGCTCTGGAAGCTTTTATTTGATTAACTATTCTAAAGCAACACAAGAGTTGCGTGATAAAAGCTGTGCATGCTCCTTTTAACCACATATGCTTATGAGAGGAACTTGGGGGGTTATTTATATATTGTGGCAAAAAATTGCATTAGCACTTGCTGCCTCAGCAGACTTCTTGGATTTTGCTGGCATTCTCCCCTGATTATCCACTGGCCCTGCACAGTAAAATATAATGAAGGGCTCTGGGGACATTTCAGCACATCAATTATCAGTTTCATACAAGGGGCCATCAGTGGGCAGGGCGCTTGCCCAGTTCCATGGAAAGACCCGTGGCTTTTGTTCACACGGTATAGATGGGCAGTTCCCAAATGGCCAACAATTCCCAGTCATAACATGAGCCTGGAGCTGGGCAGATACCTTACCACTGCCAGAAAGAATAATTCTGATGGGCAGCTAAAGCCATTCTTCAGTGCCACGGCTCTGTCACAACACCCATTCAGGCCGTGTCTAGGTTGTGCTTGGCTTGTTGTTGCAGCTCCTGGGGTGGAAGTCAGCTGTGGTGCAACCTCTGTCAATGAAGGCCCAGCACAAGCAGAGGGGTTAGTGTGTCATTAGCCATGTTGTCATGGACTCTTTGTTTTCCCCTCTGGTGGCTGCTGAGGTCAGACGTCAGTCTGGGGGCACACAGAGAAAAGCTCTGATGGTGCAGAGATTACCTCATTAAAGGACTATGTGCTATATTAACAGTGACTTTGCCAGTGTTACTTTAGGTAAACCCTTGCTGTTTCTGGCCTAGTCATAACACTGAAACACTTCCTGTCAATTATGAGCTTCCATCCACAGTGCCTGGAGAAGAGACAGACGGAGTGGACGTGCCTGGGAGCCAATTTCCTGACTTCTTGTTTGCTGCAGCTTATAAATTGGTGTAATGATGATAGTGGAACGGGGGGTTGGAAGGGACAGAGGAAGAGAAAGAGGAGCAAGTCGGCTACTTTCCTCTTCCTGCCTCTTCCCACTTTCTGGAAGGGCTCTGCTGCGGGGCAATGAGCTCACTTGAGGAACGCGCTGTTATCCTTGGCCACACCCTTTCCGTGGAAAAGCCGTGTGTCAGTGCAGCAGCCATCCCTGTCCCAGCAAAGCAGCCCGCTGCAGGCTTCCCCTGGGCTGTGTCCTGGGATGACCTCCCACCCTGCGGCCCTGCTGACCACCAGAGCCCCTTGCTGCCCTCCCTGCTTGGCTGGGCTCGCAGCCCCGCTCCACTGCTGTGCTCTGCAGCCTCCCTGCGCTGCTGGGCTGCGCTCAAATAACCCCTCTGCCTTCTTTGTGCTGGCTCCCTGGAAAAAAAGAGAGGGCTTTGATTTCAAAATTGGCTTTTGGGAAAAGAGTCTTTAGCACAAAGAGGTGCTTTAAGGTATCCAAGACCTGCTGGTTTAGAATTTTGAGATGGCATTCATTTTAGAAGGGTTTGAGTCTCCTAGCCTTGATTGGCAGGGTACAAAGCCTTTGCTTTAAGTGATTCTTGAGATGTAGAATTTGTTCCTCTTGGACAGCTGCCTCAGCAGAAGAAAAATAAAATCTGAAAATACTTTTTTTTTTCTTTTAAACAGTTATTTTCAAAAATCTGGCTCTTGTATAATTTTCTGCCCTTATAGTAAAAGACGTCTATGTGACTTTTAAAATGTTGTTATGCTTTTATAGTCTGTAAAACTGCATTGCATTTTAAGTGGGTGGGTCCACTCACTGGGGTTGGAGAGAGTGGTTCAGAAATGATTGTTCTGTTTTTTATTTGAGAGAGAGCTTCTATAACTGAAGAAATTAATGTAGAAATAACAATTGACCTTTTAGGACAGAGTCAGGTGTGGTGTGTAGGAAAATAAGCACTATTAGAAGCACTCCCAAACTTCCTCGCTTTCACGGAGCACCTTCTACCTGGGAATCACAAAGTGCTGTATAAACATTAATATGGATGGGTAGAGGAAGCCTGAGCCATGGGAATGTTTTGATTTTTTTTCCTGAGATCACACATTGGAGCCTGGTGAAGGAGTCAGGAGGAGTGCCAAAGTTTCCTGATTTGCAGAGCTTTGTTCTTGCAGTCAGTCAGTCAGTATCCCCTGCAGGCTGCATGTGTGCTGCCTGCATCTGCTGATGTGTGCAGCTACACAGCACAGGGTGTGAACATGGGGCCAAATCTCTGATAAATACCTATTTACCAACAGATTGTCTGTGAGGAGTGCAGCTGATGAAGCTTGGTTTCCTATGGATTTGTGTCTCATGGCTGGACCCTCTGATGTCCAGTAAAACCCTAGTTATAATTGAAGCTTTTCCCACAGCTGGGATATTTACAGAGCCTCTTGTGTGCTTCAATTCTCTGGTGTCTAATAAAATAGGAGTTTATATTGCAGTCTTTCCTGTTTGTGGGACACTGCTCATGGGGGCTCCCTTTTTTTATCTTCTTTGCTGCTTCTGTTTTCATTAAGTTTGTTAGAACAAAGCCTAATTGTGATCATTGCTCCTCTGTCAAACTGGTTATAAAAGTCCATCTCATATATGCTAAGATGGAAAGCCAACAAAGATGTAAAATTAAGCAGATTTTACAATCACTTTAATTTTCTTGTGACATAGGGCTAAATATAGGGTTGGCTTTTCAGGCAACATATTGTTTTTTTCTAAGCAAAACATGAATAAGAACTTGTTTTTACAAATGGAGATAATACATTATTATGATAATACAGGTTGCCATCAAAGCCATAAAAATGATTATTCTGACTGATGATAATGGATACAAGTGCCTCAGGACTCCTAAGGGGAAGAATAAATCCAGTACCAGCAGGGCCTGTGAAGAAAAACTGGAAATGGGAGAGTTGATACTATCCAGAAGTAAAAGTGATTGAACAGTCAATTACTTCTAGAAATTGTTTGTTTAAACATTGAACCACTGCTGGTATTTTGAGTTACCCATCTGTGAACAAATAACAGTGCTGCTGTATGTCCATCAGCCATTAGCTGCAAACCCTTAGGAGGAATCCCGTTTTTCCTCTCTTGAAATCACACATTTTTTGACAAAGCAGCAGTAATAACATGGTTTGCAAATTGCTCTTGGTTAAAAAAAAAAAAAAAAAAAAGAAAAAAGAGTTAAACTGTAATTTAGCACAGCCAATGAAAACATTTGTTTCACAAGTTTAAACTTTCCCATGGGAATGCTGGAGCAGCCCTTCTGATCTCTCTGTGTGTATTCAAAGGAAACATCTTTACAATACAGATGCTTGGGAAAACACTCTGGAACATAGACATTGCTTCTCGGGATCACAGAAACACAACAAACTTACTGGTGTTTGTTTATAGTTAAAGGTTTTAAAAAACAGAAGAGCAGATGGGGGGGTGTTGTTTTTATGTTTGTTTGGGGATGGGGGTTGTTGGTTGTGCTTTTCATGCTGAGGGTCTTATCTTTTTCCAAACAGGGGTAGCAGGAGTAGGCACAAACAAATCTTTGGGCACCTGAAGTAAAATAAAGAGGTGATTTTGATGTCTGCAGTGGCAGTGGAGGAAGCTGCTGCTGTCACAGCTGGACTTGGGCCAGCTGGATCAAATTCACCTCCCTCGGGTCATTCTTGAGTGGCTCCAAAGAGACAGTGGAAGAAGCTTCCACCCACTTGGTGCTTAGGTGATATGTCAGTGTTTGAGACATGACAAATCTGTAAGAATTCTGCTCCTGCATCTGTGCTGGGTATGATTTTGTGCCTTTCCTTTGTAAAACCTTCTCCTCCAGGATGGATGGATGGATGCTACTTGACAAAACCAGCTGTCTCTCCCTGCAGGGCTCAGGCACTGCTGGGTCATATTCCTTCAATGGCTCTGCTGTGTAGATTCTGGTCCCCTTTGCAAACATCTCAGCACCAGCCTGTGCCCTGGACTGTGGGAACTGAGAGAGGAGCAAAGCATTCCCATGGCATTCCTAGCCACACCATCCGAACCAGCACAGGTACCAGTGCTGGAGAGCTTCAGGACTTGCTGAAACACTGGCAGCAGCTACCATAATCAAATGGATTTATGTAATTTTAGCGAGTTGTGAGAACCAGCTGGTGTTTGAAGTAGGTGTTTGTTGAGCAGGAAAGCAGAGTAGTAAGAGATATTCAAAAATATCCCCATCGTTATCAAGCGAGGGAGCTCAGCCCCTGTGGCAGATGACTGGGTAACGTCTGCCAGAGGTGATGAAATGGCTCCAGACTGTTTTGAACATTTCTTTGAAATGTCCTGCTAGGGCTGAGTGCCTAAATCTTGGTTGCTGTGATACCTAAATTAATCACCTCTACCAGGTGATATGAATGTAGTCTGAAGTTTATATTGTGTGATTCCGTCTTGAACTATGGTTGCTGTATCATGGTGTTTTGGCTGCTCCTTTAACTTTTTGGGGTGCTGAGATTCTTCACTGGCCAGTAGTTCAGACCTGTCTTTAAAAGGGCTCTCAGGACTGTCCTAAAATCCCTGCCATATCCAGCAAACTGCATCCAGCACTGCTGAATAAAGCAAGAGGAGTCTGATGCTGTTTTCCTTCTCTCTGAGCTCACTGAGGATTCTCCCTGAATTCAGTGTCACAGCTTACTTTGGAAAAGGTCATGTTGGAGTCACACTGCACATCCATCCTAGTGGCAATCTGGGAACATGACCTCTTTAAGCTGCCAGCCTTTTTCCTGCATATCATGTATGTGATTTTGAGATTTGATCTCTGACGAGGGTAAGACAAAAATTTTGGGCAACCTTCAGTAGATCATAAAGGGGTTTTTTTGCAAAAGAGTGTGATCTTAAAGTGTCAAATTTCATCTGTGGCACAAGGCAGTAATTAATGCAGTACCTTAACCACAGTTAAATATCATGGTCTTGGCACGGAAGGAGTCCTTGATGCTGGCTGCAGAAAGATGGTCAGTCATGCCTAGGCTGGTGGAGCTGAATGCACTGATTTCCACTGCCAAGCCCATTCCAGAATACTCACACAATCACACATTGTAAGAAGAACAGACCTTTGGTGATGGGTTGGGATTTGAATTGATGAGATGATTGATGTGATCTTCTCTTTTGGGAGAGTTTAGGGGTAGAGATGTAGACTTACAATTCTGAGAGTTATGATGGAAATGTGCAAGGTGTTTTTTTGACCTTCAGACAGGGACAAGAAGGTAAAAGCATGATCCCTGTGAGCACAGCAGATGAGAAGACCACAACCTTGCCTGCTTTGTGTATTGTTGGGCTGAGATTTGCTGTGGCTCCCGTGTTTCAAAGGCAACAACTCTTATATATAAATGTTGCCTTGTTTTTGTTACTGCTGCTTGGCTGCCTGATTTATAATTCTCTGGAAAACACCTGGTGATCAGAACTAAATATAAAACTAAATTCCTAAGGAAGTTGCATCTGCTGTAGGAGACAGCAAGATATCTTTATCCCCCAGAGAACTTGCTGGATAGAATCAGAAAAAGACAATGTTCTTTTCTTTTTTGTGTCTAAGGCAATGAAGCATTCCTGAAGATAAACTCCTTTAGCCATTCATCAAAGCCAGTTATTGCTTAATTAAATTAACTGTCAGACCTTATTATAATTTGGGGATTTTTTAAATATTGTGACAGAAGCCATTGTTACTTTAACAAAAAGAAGCAAAAATATCATAGACCAGCTAAAGAGCCCGAAATGTCTGACTCAAACAGCTGGCCACAAGAGTGTATTTTTCAAATTCCAGCTGCTCCCACTAATCCCCTCCCAGCACACCTACAACAGCCTGATCCTGGCTTGTACGAGTAGCTGTCCATGTAAACTGATAAAAACATTACTGTGCCACTCTCTTCCAGTAATAGTTCTGTTGAAAAGTTCCAGCTGTTGAAGGCAAAAATATTCTGATGAAGACAATGTGGTGTTTTGCTAGTTCCCCTCACTTAGCAGTTAAGGGGATGTTGCCTTTAGCAATATTTGCCTTTGTTCAAGGCCTCCTGACCTGAGGGATCTGTTCTATAGTGCACTCCTGACCTCTCATTACTGCACACACAAAACAAGATGTGGCTGGATTGATAGAAATACATCTGTTAAGTGAAAAAGCTAAAGGACATCTATCTGAAGACATATATCCTGAAAAAAGCAAACATTGATGGAAAGGACTGAAGACCCACTAAAGTGAAGCTGACAGGGAGTCTGGCATCAGCTCTGAAGCTTTAGTTTTACATTCATACTGGTCCAGTGGCAGTTCCTCTTCTGAGGAGTGCAAAAGCCGTGTTCCTGTGTCTGTCTGTACCGCTGATGTTTGCAATAAACGGTTTTGTCAGTATTCAGTTATTGTGGAAAGTCTCATTTCTTACTGTCCATACCCCTCAGGCACTCACATATTTGTAGATATCTGGGTGTGGCCTCAGTGTACTCCTGTGTCAAACAAAGTTATATTTTGTGTAACTTTTTTCCTGAGCTGATTTCACAGAATTGTTACATTTAAAAATAGTCTTTTGAGAAACTCGATTTGAGGAGAATGGGCTTTCAGTCTGGGTAGTGCCTGTATCCAGTGATACCAGGTTGCTCATGGTTTGCAGCACCACCCAATATCACATTTTATAATGCACATGTGTGGTGATCATCTTGGTAAACAGTGTTAGATACATAATGGTCACTTTTGCTGCTGACCAGCAGTTGTTCAGAACACTAAGAGAATTCACAGTGTGGGTAAGCCCAAACATTTCTGGAGGTGCACAGCAGACACAACTTGCAGCCAGGGGGATTTGCAAATATTTGGAAGGCAAAAGTTTTTCCCATGGGAGCGATGAAGGGCTGGGAGAGGTGTCTGAAGGAGGTGTGGGAGGTGTGTGATCTCCATCCCGAGAAATACTTGCAATTCAAGTGAGCAATGCCCGAGGAACTCGATCAGTCTGAGAGGTGGGACTGGGAAATGTGCTCCAGAGGAGTCTCCTGTTGCAGCCTGCAGGGTGATGCTGCACAGTGCAGCTCACTGAGGCTGTCCTGGGGCTGTGGGAGGCTGCCTAGCCCAGCCTGGCCTCAGGGGCTCAGGGTTGGACAGGGCTTGGAGCAACCTGGGATGGTGGAAGGTGTCCCTGCCAATGGCAGGGGGTGAAACTGGATCATCTTTGAGGTGCCTTCCAACCCAGACCATCCTGTGAATCTGTGATTTCATGGCTCTAATCCAGAGGAGCTCCTGTCTTGTAGTTCTTTATCAAAGAAGGTGCATCCTTGTTGATAATGGCAGAACGGGCCCCTAGAAGTAACACTGATTTTACATAACTTTTTTTTTTTTTTTTGAGCACTCGCTGCTTTCCAGCAGTGAGACTAGAAATTCTTATCATACTTAAATGTGCAGGAAACCTCCAAATATTTCAGATTCCATTCCCTAAGAAATCTGCACTCTATGAAAAATAGATGCTTTGAGAGTTGTATAGCTGCACTATCTTTGATAAAGAGAAAAAAAATGGAGGAGAATGGCACTGAATTGTGACCCTTGTCAAGAAAAATTGAATTTGCAGTTCAGTTGGATTAAATGATTTTTCATTAAGAGTATGGTATCATTAAAGGCATTAAAACCCATGCAATAATTGACCAAATTATCACTAAATTGTCAAAGACTGAGCTAATAAGCATTTGAGCTTCTTAAATACATAACATTTCTCTGTAGCTTGGAAATTAACAGTAACATGAGCTAGCTCTTAATGACCTAAAGTCATTGGTCAAAACTGGGTGTATAAAGGTTCTCTGTTTGAGGTATTTTTGTGTCCATGTTGTGTGGCTAGAGAAAAAAAAAATTCTGCTTGAATTTCTGTACGAAGGAATACATGGTCCTTTGATCTCAACATTTTAAATTCTGAATTCTTTAATTCTGAATCAGTGATAATGAATGAATGAACAGTTCAGACAGTTTGATTAGATTTTCTGCATATTTAGCGGAGGATTTTAAAATGAAATGTTGAGTCTGTCTGATAAGGCTGATGTGAGTGATCATGCAGCAGCTTACAAATTACACCATGCTGGAGGTGATTTTGGAAGTGCCTATTAAAGTGCATAAATACCGATCAAGCACTTTTTCCTAAAATCAGAGCCTAATTAAGCAGCTGTGGTCATTTTGTTAGAGTCTGAAGATCAATTACGTAGGAGGAGGACAGGAACATAATAATGATAATTTTTGATATCTGAAAGGCTCCAGGTGTTATTAAAGCACAGAAATAGTGGAAGTGATCCAAGTATCTCTGAGTGCCCCACTGTTAGTTATTCATGTCCTGGGGAGGTGCTGGCAATATCAAAACAAGTGACCAAACTGCTAATAAGCACTGTTGTGTCTCCATTCCACAGAAACAAAAAATCTGGTTCAAATTTCAGAACTGCAATTTTATTTTAGGATAAACCAGGGATGGTTTCTTCATTGCTAGGGATTGTTTGACTGTTTTGGTTTTTTTTTTTTTTTTAATTGAGAGCTAATGTGTGGAACTCCCAAGGTCTTCAACAACAACTACTAAATGTTAATAATTTAAAGGAAGTGTGTTTATCTATGAGATTTTGCAGGAAGTTAGAACATTAATTACTATTTATAACAAAAATTAGGTAATTATTAATGAACATGTAATAGATATGTGGTATTTTGATGGAGAACACTACCTGGGCCATTAAGAGGTAGCTCATATTGCTATTAATTGCTGAGATCTGATGCAGGGCTGCATATTTAGAAGCTTTGATGTGATTGAGCTGTGTAATTGTGTGGTTGAGCTGTGCTGGTGAAGGTTGGGTTTGAGAGAAAGTACCAGCAATAGTAAATAATGGGGGTTTTATAGGCTTTCTCTGCATGTCTCTAATATGATTTTTGGACACCTGCACACCCACTGTTGTATCTCTAGAAATCCGTTTTGTATTTGATAAATAAAAAACATCCTGTAAGAAAGAAGCTCCTGCTGGGTTAGCATGTGCCCCTTAGTTGGTTATGGATTGTCCACTGGCAGCTAATGCTGTTTTCCCTGATCTCATGCTGGATTAAGTTCTGCCTGCATGGTCTGTGTGGCTCAGCTACCTGCTCAGGTGCAGGAAGGGTTTGTTGCTGTTCCTGAGCTCACTGTAAGCACAACAGCTTGTATTTTCTGCTGTGTAACCCTAATTAATGATGCATTTTGAAAAGTGCTTCCAGGATCCAGATGTGCCACAGGGACCCTTAGGACGCACAAGTGCTTCTGAAAGATGTGAGGGCATTGAGATGCCCTTTTCCTCTGAGAAATAATTTCTCTTTAGTACTTGGAAACTTTTGTTTTGCACTTAACCAGATTCAAATGTTGGTTTGTTTTTTGTTTTTTTTTTTTTTTTTTTTCACATGGCATTTTAATCTGCAGCTGTTCCATCTGTCTGGCAGAGTATCACCAAGATATTTAGGACTGGGGTACCTGCCATATCCATGGCACTGGGGAGTAAAAAGGAAAGGCTCAGGGGAAACCTTGCTGCTGCCTGCAGCCTCCTGATGGGAGGGTGTGGAAAAAACTCCATCCCAGTGACAGAGCAGGAGAGCAGCAGATCCAGACTGAGCAATGGGAAATGCTGGGCAGATACAGAGAAATGTTTTGTCATCATGAGGGTGATGGGGCACTGGGACAGCTGGTGGTGGAAGAGGGTGGAATCCCCATCCTCAGAGAGATGCACGACTTGGTAAGACCAAGCCCTGGGTTATCTGGCTGTGCTTTGAACAGGAGCCTGGATTAGATGAGCTCTGTGCATCCCTTCCAAATACAAATTACTCTGTGGTCCACTCCAGGATTCCTGAAGCAGTGATCATTTACAAAATGAAGAAAATCAGCAGTTAATAGGAGCCATTCAGATTTGCTCAGATGCTGTGGAGGAGACTGTGCTTATTTTGGAAAGTGGCTGTGGGTTCTGTAGCCACTGTGAACTGGTACCACGTTTGACCAGGAGAAATTCATGCAACAAAAGTAATGAATGACTCTTCTGTAGCCATCAGAATCACCCCATAGTTTCCTTAATGTTCTAACACCTAGGATATTATCTAGAAGCCAATAAATGTATTTTTAATAATAAGATATACCCCATAGAATATTCTCCTGATTTATTTTTACTTTGGGGGACACATGGGGATATTTTATATATTATTGTCAATCCAAATGTATGTTTTGACAGAACAGCTTATAACAGGAAAATCATGATATCATAACTCACAAATTAGAACAGTCACAAGGAAATGTCATAATCACAAGATTACCTCAAAGATTTAAGTGAGGTCAGAGACTTGACCCACCAGCTGTACTTTGCCTTTTTTTCTGAATTAAATGTGGGAACTGTGTAGGAAGCACAGAGACAGATAAGCTCTGTAATTCATCTGTAATTTTTATTCCTTTGTCATTTTGGGGGGGGTGATGGTTTTTGGCATTTCTGGTTCAGAAGAGCAGTAATGACTCTCTCTTGCTGTCAGTGCTATTGGGCATTTACCACAAACCTGGTGGTTGTTTGTACATCAATTTTCCAGAACACAGTGATAGAAATTAAAGTTTTCCATTCTCACTCAGCTGTAAAACACTTCTTGTTGCTTTCCTTTCCTCTTTTCTTATGTAGCCATTGGTAAATTAAAGGAAAGGAAATCGTTACACCAGAGGAACTTAGGGAGAGAGTTTCCTCCTGTAACATCACTACTGTGCCACTGGCTGTGCCTTACCAGGTACCATGAGATAAATAAAGCTGATCCTGGTCATTATTTGGCACAGATTTTTTTGGTTGAAACATCCTTTTTTGGGTCATTCTCGCTCCATTGCTGCAGTTGAGGGTTAGAAGTGCATCCCAGCACTGCAATTATTCAGGTGAGTTTTGAACTACAGATGCAGTACAAAAATCAGGAGCAGCAATTTATATACTTAGGTTAAGCATGGTAAAAATACGGTGGTGGTTCCTGGTGCTAGAAAACCCAGACATCTTTGCAAATGTGTTAAGGGCTTTGTAATCCAACCAGCATCTCTTCCATCAAAATGACCAAAAAAATCACATTCAAAAATGGAGCAGAACACACCTGTAGTGTGGCATTGATTCTTCTGAATCAAAGGTTGATCAGGTAATTGATTTTTGTTTCTCATTTTTGCCACATCTTTCACAAGAAAGGTGAAAAGTCTTTAACTGACTGCATTTAAAATGCAATCACTCATGAGAATTGCAAGGCTTAGAAATAGATTTGTACAAGCCTTGGTATAATTTCTTAGTCACAGATGGAGTCAACACTTAACATGAATCTCAGATGAAGACTTTACACAGACCTAGGTATTTTCTGAAGGGAAAAGACATTACTTGGGCAGGTAGCCACAAGAAAATAAAATCTTAGGCTTGTAGATGACCAAAAAGTATTTCTTTCATGTTAGGAATGATGTCTGTAGCAAGTGTGCTCATTTAACTTAATGGCCTAAATATGGATGGTTGATTTCTAGTATCTCATGCTATTGGAAACACAAGTATTTTGCCTAAAATTCAGCACACGTGTTTCTAATGGAAGCACACATTACTGCAGTCTTCTGGCTCTGAAACTTTTGATCCATAAACCCAAGCTCTTTAGCCATTTCTACTCACCTGCATATTTAAAGACAGGTTTTATCCCACTCATAACTCAAATTGAAATCATGGCCTTCATTGAAAGGGAAAGAGAGAAGCACCACTTTTCCCTTTGGATGGGAAAACTCTGGAAAGCAATTAGTGGGAATCTGCAAAAGGAAGCTTTATACTCCACTCCTCTGTGCTTTCTAACAAAACCAGTCCTTCCAGTTGGCAGTCATTAAAGCCCTTGTGAGCAGATGCAGGGCAGACAGAAAGGGCTGAGCCATCCATGGGGATCACACCTGGGTCTTCCCTGAAGTGCTGGATGTGCAGGGGAAGCCCAGCTGCCAACATAACCATTCCCAAGCCCAGCATGGCACAGAACTCTGCCTCCTCGAGTTTCTTTATTTTGGGCAAGAGTAAGAACCCATTCCTAGTATTGCTTTGAGTGTTCAGAGCTCACCTAAGCCTTGGCACTCCCAAATTTTGCATGACCACTACCAAAACCACAGTGTGGTGTGAGCAGCCAGCCCTGTAAGTGGTGGTGGGCAGCAGGACAGCTCCTGCACTCGCTCCCCTGGGTTGTAAGAATGGTGCAGAGCCCAGCCTGGGAGCCCTGCTCTGTCACCACTAGTTTTGTTTAAATTTCTCCCTTCAAAACTGCCCAGTACTTCTTTTTTTCAGAATGTGGAGAGTATCGAACATTTTAAGCCAGGAAGAGGGGACTTTTTTTTTTCTCTCTCTCTCCTTTTAGAACAGGCACATAAACACTTCTGTGTGCAGGCTTGGCAGGCACTCTCTGTATGGTGTGGGTCTCTGGTGAAATCAGAGTCAGCTGATCAAGCTGCACCTTTGGAAATGCAGTAAAGTAACTTTTTGGAAAGCCAAGAGTTTTAATTTTATTTAACATACATACAGCAAATTTAAGTTAGAGAGCCCCAGGGTGAGTAATTTGTTCATTTGTAGATACCTCACGTTTTTGACAAGATAACAGAAAACTGGCATTCAATCCTCTACCTCCAGAGCTTTTCTAGCACTTTTGCATCACAGCTGGAACTCTCCCAGACTGTGACCTCCATCCTCTGGCAGAGCTGCAGAGACTCAGCCAGGTAAATCCTGGCTTCTCGCCCGGAAGAGGAGTTGCTGTTGGCCTCCAAATACCCTTTTTTTTCTGCACAAGGAAGACCATCTCCATCTTCAGAACACAGCGATATCCTGAAAAATTCCTATGTTCCAGAAACCAGCTGCCTTTTCAGCTGACTCCTTGTGAGTGTGTGACAGCATGGTTAACAGAGTGATTGTTAAATCTGGATTCAGTATGGAAAGGGGGAAGTAAATTTAACAGATACTGTGGAAGGGGAAAGCCTTGATTTTGTGCAAGTCAGCAAGGAAGTGAGGGTGATGAAGGCAGGGCTACCTCAAATTGGGAAGGAGGTAGAGGTGGGTTTGAGGTTTCTTACACACACATTATTTTCTGGCTTCATTACAAGTTCTCTGTGGCAGACTAATAACTTCCCTGACCTAAGGTTGTCTCTCTCCAATTTAGGCTTATTACAGATAACTATCAAGCCTTTTCTCCACATATATAAATCCATATTTAACTCTGGTTGCAGCACAGACTGTAAGGGGACTTCTGCCTCATAGGGCCATCAAAGAATTTGAAATCCCTTAGAAGACATTGTCCATTTAGTCCTTAACTTCTTATCAGTGGCATTTCCTGCTAGCCTAAATACATCCCCAATTAAATCACATACCTCAGCCTTCAGCCTGTTTTACTTGGGTAGTTTCTACTGCCCAGTGAGCTTTCTTTCTCCCTGCTTTTTGTTTGTTCTTTTTAAAGAAGGATTTTCATAGCCAAGAAAGCTTTCAGACATGCCAAACGTAAATCCTGGCTGACATGGGGTGATGCAGATCTGAGCAAAGCTGCCTTCATTCCTCAGAGAAAGGGTTGGGAGGATCCAGAGAAGGGGCTCTGCCTTTTCCACACTGTCTTTTGAGCCTGTTACAAAAAGACTTGACAGCCAGAGAAGGGAGCAGTAGGTAAAAAGGTGTCTCAGGTGCAAAAGGCAGTAGGTCTGTGAAATGCGTGATGTTCTTGTGGAAATAAATCTTAAAGAACAGAAGGATGAGTGTAGTGATTGCTTCTTGGCAGCCCCAGCAGTGGTGACTCACCAGTTCTTGACTAGAAAGAAAATAATCTCTCCTTCCTCACACATGATTAATTTCTTGAAAGGCTGTTAGCAAGGTGACAGCATTGTTCTTTAAACAGAAATTTAGTTTGTTTTTCAAAATGTAGCTCTCTGTTCTTCTAATTATTGAAAACATCAGTGGAAACTTGGAGCTCTCTTGCTTTACTTTTTGTGCTTGTGCTTTCCATCTGATCCCATTCAGGCAATTCTGAAGTGGGTCAATGTCATTTTATGGGTAACAGATTCCAGTGTCTCAAATCCAGGGCTGTTACTCAATGGCAGGATCAGGCAGAAATAGAAGTTTGTTAATTGTAGGACTCAGCTGTCAACTGAGACTTAAAACAAGAAGCAAGGAAAGCTTGATTTCCCTATTTTTATGTGGGTTTTTTTTTCCTTATTTTTATTCTTCAAAATTCCCTTTGTGTCTAAAAGATTTAAAAGAAACCTGGCAGACTTTGTGCTCTGGGTATATGTGGCGATATTTGCTATTTACATACAGCATCACTTGGAATTCAAAGTATTTTAGGTGAAATGCTGTGACCTCCTGCTTTCTCCAGACTGCTGGAATATCCATCACTCAGCTGTCATGGGTGATGATAATATTTCATTTAAAATGGCATCTTTTGGCAAGCATATTTCTCTAAGTATGAGAAAAAGCACCAGCACTCCAAAAAGAAACAGTTAAAAAGATACCAGTAATTTTGTCTCATTATCCTTAAAATTTTTAATAAAAACAAATCTTAATAGAGAGAATTGTAAGGAACATTTTGTTAGGACAGGATTGTCCATCTGCCACTTTCCATATGACCGCTATTTAAACTCTGGAGTCAAAACACCTCCTGTTGTTCTTATCGTTCCTCCCTTATGTTTGAGTCAATGATCTCTTCTATATCTGGATTTTTGTGAAGCTCCAGAATTCTCAGGAGCCCTCTTTATCCTGCTTTCCTGAATTAAGGATCGTCCTTATGTTTTATGGTTGGGAATAGATGCCGTTCAAACAAACATATTCTCCCCTGAAATGAAAGGGAAACTTCCAGTTATTTACAGCCTATTAAAGAGGTGTTTGAGAAGAACTTTTCTCATTCAGTGTTTTATTACAATTTTTTAATCATAGAACTGTAGCAGATTGAAGAAATTTGTAAAGGAATGGGTTTACATTTCAGGTACACAATTGGATTTTTTTCTTACTGTTGTAATTATTTTAGTCATCTCTCACTCTCACATTTGGAATTTTTTGTAACGTTATAAATCTGAAATTAGATTTTTTGAGTTTGATTCTAGATTATCTGAGCTACCTAAAGTGTTCCACAGTCGTGCATTTTCTTCAGTGCCTTTCTTTGCATTCTGTGCATAAATGTGATTCCTCATTTGGACCTTGAAATATGGAATTATATGGGAATAGGGGGAAGAAATGGAATTTTTCCTGGATTTCAGTTTAAGACAGCTGGCAGGTCTAACTCTCCTCCTCTTAAAACTTATATTTACTGTCCTAGCATTTCGTCCTCTTGGAATGTTTTTATTTAGGGGAGAACCCTCAGCAAGGACAAGTTGAGCCCAGAGACATTTATTATGCCAACTGTTTTTCTTCCTGAATTTCCAACTGCAGCACTGCTGGCGTTTCTCGTGGCGGGAGAGTGGATGCTGGAGATTCAGTTACAGGTTTTTGTTTGGCTTCTGCCCCTGAGGAAAATCCTGGCCTGGAACAGTCACTGATTTCATATAGCAAACCTAATAGGTGTTGCTTTAAAAAAATTCTCTTAGGTCAGCGTGTGTAAGCCTGATTGGAAACTTTTCAAAAGCAGCTCCATTGCCACAGGACGTTTCCTGTCTGACTGATGTCGGATGTGCAGATGGACACCCCAGCAGTTCAGAGAGGCCGGCTCGCTAATGCTGGGGACACGCTGCCTTTCTCACCTGGGGCAAAAAGCAGAGGCAGCCTCGCTGTGCGCACGCCTGGGCTCCAAGGAGCAATCCCCTCCTGGCCGGGGATGCTCTGTGTGCTCTGCAGCTGTGGGACAGGGACAGGGATCAGCCTCGGGCAGCTCCGTCCTGCCCCAGACAGGGACAGGGGTGGGATGTGCCAGGCTCGGATGGGAAGGGGGACACTGCTGGCCTTGGGTTGATTGAGCCACGTGTCTGGAGAAAGGAGACATCAGCTTTAATCACCTGGCCCGAGCTTCCCTCTGTTCCTCTCTCCTGCAGATAAATTCCTGCTGCAGGTGACATGGGAGCACCCCACCAAAGCAGAAAACTAATCAAGGGTAGAAACTTATTATCTTACCCCTATTGTTTTGTTATCAACAGAGGTTTATGAAGTCTTAAATCATCTTAAAATAAGAATTTCTAAGGAATTTGCCAAAGTTTTCCTTACACAGTATTCACAGGGAATAATAAATGTTAAATATGCACCTAAGAGATGTTCAACAGCAAATCTGTGGAAACATCAGTCTCAGCATTTCTCAGTTTGTAACTCTGATCTCTGCTTTGTTTACTGCAGAGTATAAAGCAGGAAACTATTTTGGTTGTAAGCTCTTCTGAGAGCAACTGCATCCTTTTTAAAATACATGTATATTTATTTTTATTGGTATACAAAAGCACAGAGACTCCCAAGTCTGCAAAGCCTTGAGGTTGCCATACAAAACACAGTGTATGTTCATTGTGCAAAAGGACAAGGAGCTGCCAGATACTGAATTTGCTACACATCTTATTGTTTAAAGCATTTGGCCAACTTGTTTGAATTGAAATGTGAGGCAGAAAAAAAGATGAAGGAAGAAAAAGCCTGGAAGAGGAAAAGGAATGTAAATAAAAAAGCAAAGGAAAAATTCACAGTTGATCAGTGATTGAAATTATTGCTGCTAATGTCTTTCAGAGTTGTCCTCAGTAGTTACAGCACATATAAGTACTTTTTTATAAGTGCTGGCCTATGCTACAGAACGTAAATGGTTTCCTTTCCATGCAGTTAAGACAACGTACAAACACAGCAGTTGTTCATTAGTTCTAATCCCTTGGTTGAGCAGGTATCAGAATACCTTTTGTTGTTTGAAGTAAGGGAATGAAATGTCTCAAAAAAAAGTGTTCTAAATTGGACTTTTAGCCCTATGCTTCCCTGAAGTTCTTTTTGCTGGATTCAGGAATATGCTCTGTCACCTCTTCCACGCATCTCCAAAGCTCTGAGTTTGCTGAGCTCATGCGTTGTCTCTTTTCTGCCTCTAAGGCTCTGAACTGAAGTGTTTTGCCCAGGAAGGAAGTGTGGGATAAGAACTGAAACAGACAGGCAAGCAGGATTTCAATTTTAACTTGCAGATCCTAGTAAGTCACAACTGTTTGGTTGAATGCCAAAAGTTGCCAATCAAAAGGATTGACCTGAACTGAAACTCCTCTGGTAACATCCAGGATGAACTACTGCAGCTCTTGTGTATTGGTCTTCCTGAAGACAGTGTAGGTAAACTTCATTTATTCAAAATACTGCTGTTGGTTCACAAAGTTTGAGAGGTTCTTAAAGTTCTGATGATGTGTTTGCAGACCCTGGAGGTGTTAATCCTGCTGGCCTGGCCAAGCTGCTGCTTCAAGGACTACAGTGAGATTTTCCTTCACCTCTGGTGCAATCACACTTGGCCCTGAATTCCTTCCTAGCCTTAATAATTGTGTCATCTCCCTGAGTTTTGTAACCCCTGTGTTGCTTTGCTCATTGTTCTCCATGTGCTGGAGGCTCAGAGGCTGCAGGTTGGACCTGCAGATGAAGCACAGCGACAGCTCTTCCAGCCTTTCCTGCACCACTGGAGCTAAAGCAGGGCTCTTTCCCTGGCCTTGCCCTCCATTCCTTGAGCTGACCTCCATGTGCAAATCCCAGGAACCTGTTCTGTGTAGATATTCCCCACAGACACAGAGAATCTCTCCTGTGCCCAGGTAATTACTCACTGTGTGGGACCTGATGCTGCTGAAGAAGCATTTTCCTCCCTTCTGGGCTGGCAATTTACATCTCATTGAGCCAGGCAAACCAGTGTCCTTTGTTTGACAGGTGCTTATCATTGAACTTGATCACATTTTTTCCGCCCTGCTGCCAAGAATCTGTCAGAGCAGTGAGTTACATCAGCATACAACTGGAATAACAGAGAGCAAACCATTTTGCCATATGGAAAGAGTGGTTGTGTTGGATTTCATTCATCAGAAGGAACGTCTTTGGCAACTAGATGTGACTTCTTGTCACTACAGCTACAGGGTCAGATACTTTTATGAAATTTCATTTTTTCCCTGATTGTCTTCCTTTGCTCTGCTACACAAACTGGAAGACATCCTGAAATAGTGAGAGCTTATCTTCAGTTGCAGAAGGAATCTGCCCAATTGTTTGTTCTCCCCTGGGTGAATTAAACTCTGATTTTACAGCAAGACATTACTCTGTTTCAGCTTGGCATTTGTAAGCATCCATTTATTTTGAGGTATGATTCAATAGAAGATGTTGTTTTTTCAGCAGGCCTGTTTTCATTAGGTAAAACAGTCTTCTTTTTTTAATGTTGGTCTGAATTTTTTGTGCTTTAATTGTATTTTTATTTTACACTTTAGTGTCTTAAGTACGAAGTGTAAGGCTTGATTAAATTACACCTCTCAGTTTTTATGTAGGGGTTGGGCTTATCTGGTTAATGGAAGTAGTTTCCAAGTATAACTGAAGGTTTTAGTTGCAGTAGCCAAATGACTCTCAAAAATTAACTTCAAATTCAATGCGTGAAAAAATTATAGAAATTTTGCGTTTTTAAAATAAATTCTGTGAGATTTCTCATGACATTGCTCAGTTTTTAGACAGGCAGGAAGACTAAATTATTTACTTTATTTTTGTGTCATTTTTGTTCTACCTTTGTGCATTCTCCTTTACTGAGAAGTTATACCTTCTTTCCTTTGACTTGGATAGTTACTAGAGTGCCAAGCTATTGGTAAATTGTCAGGTGGAAATGGACTCCACACAGGCCATAGAACAGAATCATAAAATCATGGAATCCAAAGTGATTTGGGAGGGCCCTTAGATCCACCTCATTCCAACCCCCTGCCATGGGCAGGGACACTTTCCATTATCCCAGGTTGCTCAGAGCCCCATCTGACCTGGCCTTGAACACTTCCAGGGATGGGGCAGCCACAGCTTCTCCAGGCAACCTGTGCCAGGGCCTCAGCACCCTCACAGGGAACAATTTATTCCCAATGTCTGATCTAAATCTACCCTCCTTCATCTCACTCTTACCTCTGTCCTATCACTGCACTCCCTGTCCCTCCCCATCTTTCCTGTAGGCCCCCTTTGTGAGCTGGAAGGCAAAATAAGATGTGCCCTGAGTGTTCTCTTCTCCAGGCTTGACATTCCCAATTCTCTCAGCCTGTTCTCATGGCAGAGGTGCCCCTGATCATCTTCATGATCTCCTCTGGACCCCCTCAAGTGGATACATATATTTCCTCTGCTGGGGGCTCCAGAAGGGCCCTGCATTCCTTAAAGGGTAACTCATAAACTGGACAATGACCAACTGTGGGAGCACAGCTCTTGGAGAGAGGAGCAGTGCTGTGGAAACGGCGCTTGAAGGAGGTGGGACCTTCCTTTGGTCAGAGAACCCCATTCAGCAGGGTACTGGATGAAACAACCTCTTTCAGATGTTTCTGCTGGACAGCTTCTGAATGGAGTCCTTGACCTAACAATTCCTGATGAAAACATCAAATTCTTCCACATTTTGCATGTCCTTTATATGCAATAGCTTATGGAAGGCAAATGTCCTTCAATTTTATGTTTCTTAGGCCTTCTAAGTATAACATTCTGAGCCCTTCTTCCTGCTTGTTGATTTTGGCTTTTACAGTTACTCCATCACTTTATTAAAAAAAAAAAAAAAAAAGAAATCAAGTATTTAAAATGTTTTATTACTGCAGGGTATGGTCATTTGGCTGCTGCTACTAAAACCTTTGGTGTACCTGGAAATGACTTCTATGAACCAGAGCAGCCCAACCCCTACACGAAAACTGAGTGGTATCTTGTTCAGTCAACCCTTACACTTGATAGTTAAGATGCTAAGGTGTAAAATAAAAATGAAAGAAAAGCACAAAGAATGCGTTCCACTAGATAAGCAATAAAAAGGACATTGTTTCACCTGTGACAGTGGGGGTTTTGGCAGATTAGAATGGAACGGTAACTGTTAGAAAAAATAAAATTATCTTGAAGGATGTTGGCCACAGTGTAAATAATCTGCTCTTTCTGAAGGAGGACAGTACATTTACATTACCAAATTCCTCTCTGCTTTTAACTTGCCTTTGGGTTTTCCACAAGCACACAGGGATTTAAAAGAAGGAGAGGGAAACTCAAAAATTTAAAATGGAGCAAGGAATACTGTATCATTAGAAGGCCTGCTAGAAATTCAAATCTGAGGAAACAAAAAGGATGCAAAATAGGATGATAAAATCATGAGATGCACTGAATGAGCCAGTGTTTCTAGAAGTTTTGTTTTACAAGCAAGGGGACTACACTTAATCACCATATCAGAAGTGAAACTGAGGAATGATATTCTGATGATGTAGTCTGGTAACAGCACGTGCTGGCTAGCAGGATCCCTGGCCTGGAAATTTATGGGATTCCTAAGCCAGCCAAGTGCTCATTTTCTTGGAGAAGTGGAATTATCATTTTGAGATCAGCATTGTTTCAGTTCCCAGTGTAAGATGTGCTTTTTATTTGTATTTCTTCTGAAAATGTTCCTCCCTGTGTCCAGATCCAAAGACTTCCCCTAAGGCTGCAGCTCAGGCAGGGCTAGAACACAGCAGGAGTGTTTCTGAGATTAAAATCAGAGAGAAATGGATTGGCTGGCCAAAGGTACTGGATTATTTTATTTTCACCTACAGCATCCTGGTCTAAGCCTATCTCGTGCTGCAATTTACAGAACACCTCTAATTTCTTTGGACAATTATGATTCCAGTCCCAGCCTTCGTTTTTGGGTCTTATTGTAAGTTCTAGGCTACAGTGACAGTCAGCCCTGGGGCACTCTCAAGGGGAGATCAAGGACCACGTGGAGGCAAAATTATCCTACCCCCACCTGCCTTAGGTGTCATTTCTTCCAGTCAGAGCAGAGACTTTATGAAAAGAACTCCAATCTCCACAGCTGTGACCACATTTTATCAGCAGGAAATCCCTGCCCTCTCTGCTGTGCGCAGTTTTATCCTTGTCCGTGTCACCATTCCTGAATCTTCTTCCTCCTGAATGCCTTCCCTTAGGATCATGCAGAGGGGGTCATGGTGGCATTTTCTAAGACTTGTTTGAAGCTCGTGAAATCCACGAGCCTTTTAGCCAGGGGTTTAGTTAGCTCAGAACTGGGGGTTTGTTTTACATAATTATACCACATTCAAGAGTCGAAACAATCGCTCTAAGTTTTATCATTCTCATTAGAAGGCCCTGTGTTTCAAAGATGCTATCAGGTTGTATGGCATCTGTAATTACTCCATCATATCAGCCTCTGCAGCCCTGCTGAAGCATTTTGGGGTTGTTTTTTTTTCTCTCTGGCTGTGCCACATTGTGTCACAAACAGCCAGTTGTTGTAAACACTGCAGAAACAGAGGGGCACACAGACAGCCCATTGACAACTGAGAGGCGACCCAGAAGATAATTACTAACATTGCTTGGGAAAAAAAACCCCAAGTGTAGCCAGACAAGGAAGGATATGTTTTTATGAAAGCAGACAGTCTTAATTCCAAAATTAATTGTGTCTCCAGCCACTGATAATTAAAGGGGGGAGGGAGGGCTGAAGCAGTGCTTTTCCCTTTGTTCTGTAATTTACCTTATCAGAAAAATGTGCTCACATGGAACAAGACAGGTTTGGAGGATAGATCATCTGGTTTTGTTTTGGACATTTAAGCACGAGAGAGGGAATGGTTTAGGACCAAGAGGCTGCAGGGAGACTTGTGTCCAATGAGCTTTAAATGGCTTTAAATGACAAAGTGTTGAATCCAACATGAAACCTGGCCACATCTCCAGAGCAGCACAGCCAAGTGCACCAAACCAGCCCTGTGCTGGGTCAGCAGGCTGGGCAAACCCCACTGGTTCCCTGTGCCAGCAGAACCAGGGCAAACCCAACTGGTTCCCTGTGCCAGCAGAACCAGGGCAAACCCCAGTGGTTCACTCTGACACCCAGACTGGGAAACAGATGATGAAGACACAGACCCTGCTATTCAAAGTGCAAAGCAGCCTGCCAAAAGTTTCTAGTTTTGCCCAACCTAGTCAAAAGAAGGTGGTAGTCAGGTGTAGAGCTGATGTCCTCTTTGAGTTTGCTCTTGGGCACAAATGCATCCTTTAGGATCAGGAACTGAGTGAGAAAGATTCCGTGGCTGGTTTTGGAGAGCAGAACTGCACACCCCCTGTATTCCTGTTGTGTCCATCCTTGTTTTCACACCAACAGGGCACTGGGAGAGGCTGCTGTGGAACAACTCTTAGTGCTACTAGGGGAGTTTAAATGGCTCCTACAAGTTTCCAAAGTCATACCCCAGCTCTTCCTCTGTATTCCAAAACACATGCAGAAAATAGAGCTGGCAAAAGATTCAGTTTGCACATATCTAATTGCTTTATTTAAACACAGAAAATCATTAGAAAAAATACCCCTAACCAAATAAAAAAAGCCAAACATAACAAGAAGAAACAACCCCCAAACTTTTTTCTGCATTTAAAGTAGTTTACTGCTACTGTGTGTGAACATTTTTAAAGGGGTACAACATGCTAATTTTAATTTCTGATAAATATAGCTCTAAAAATCATTATTGAATGATGAAATGGTGAGAAAAAGGGTCTAAAAGTGTTGGGGGGAAAAGAAATTGAGCAATTCATTCCACATCTTTTTATTCCTGATAGCTGTTTCCTCAGCAGGACTTTCCCATATTGCAGTACAAAATTCAGATTTTCATTCTGCACAGGTTTCCAAATCCCAGATCTGCACTCTGCAATGGGACTAACTTCTGTCATGTGTTGTTGGTTAGCTTGGCACTTTCACCCTGGCAACACTCATGTCCACAGGTCTAGAAATTGAATTTAATGCCACAACATTCATGCTTAAAGTCTGAAATGAAAAGCAGTGCAGCAGTAGGGAGGTGTATATTCAGTGCAGAGCCACACATGTAAAAATAATCTGGAGGGGCAGTGCTCAGAACAGGCACTGAGAAGTTACATATAATTCTCTCACTCTCATGACTATTTTGTTTGATACCATGAAATTGGAGGGAACAATGGTCCCAATTCATACAGCCCAGCAGTTTAACTTGGCTGATGGAGTAACTGAGTATAAACAACCCTTGTGTAGCTTTGGAGAGATGTGCACCTTCACAGACATGTCAGGGAATTTCCACCTTAGCAGCACTAGGCATTTTTACAGTGGTACAGTTATGCTTATGTGAAGGCTCATATGCATATAAATATTTCAGGGAAAGTATTAGATCCTTAGCCAGATTAATTACATGGTGAAAAGTAGTAAAAATGAATCTCTCTTCATATTCATCCTCAGGAAATATAAGCCAGAATTATACAAGTGATTTTCCATTTTGGAAAAAAAGAGAATACAGAGTTAGGAATAAATCAGAAACAATAAAAAGATAGTTATCCCTTTTAACCATACCCTTTTTATTTCCTGGATTTAATGCCTTCATTTTGGTACAAATTTTGATACTGAATTCTTTTAAATGGTTACTTACATCTGCCATAATACAACTATACAGTATTTTTTGTCAAAATAGTAGGTGAAATTGAACTGTCTCCTTTCAAAAAAAAAAAAAAAAAGGCACATAGCAAAACCACAAAGTTTTCTTCAAATCTTTGTCTTTAAATGCTGTGTGACAGAAATGTCTCTTGGTTGGTTAATAACAAATCATGATTCTTATGGGGAAAGAAGGTCAGAGCATTACATTTGACTAAAGGGACTAAAGCATTTGTTACATTTAGGAAGGTCAGTACAGTATCCAGTGTCATTACTGCAGAAGCACAATGTATTTCATTTAAACAGGGAATCAGTTTTCTTCCTGGATGGACTCACCTACTTACAGTGTCCCAGGGAAGAGGACTAACATTTTTAAAAATGACTGGTGATGTTGAGTAACTCAGCTGACATTTTAAAGAAACTTGATGTCTGAAAGCTGTGGGTCATCTGTCATTGGAGAAAATATCCTACTTCAGGTTTCCAAGGGGTGCAAAGAACCAACAGCTCACTGGGTTTTGGAATACGTGCTGTTTCAGCTGTGCATGGCTACTGACATCTTCTCTTATAAACAAACTCTGCACTGTAACCAGTGGAAAAAAAACCCATAGTAAATACATGCCCTTCACCAGGCATAGTTTTGCTTATGATTTGTGTTTCTGGACACCAAGTTGTGATTGTGTTAGACATCAGGGAAAACCAAAGAGTGTAAGGCCTATAAATGATAGAAAAGAGTAAATATTAACTCTTCCCCAGTGAAGGGATTGACTCCAGAGTAGATTGTTGCAATCCCAGAGCTTCCCACTCTCATCATGTTAACTACCTTCCAAACTGATACCGGCCCAGCCCAGACTCTGACACAATTAAAGCTTTTGGGGCATCACAGAACTAAGCCTGCTCCTCTTGGGGTGTTGTGGACATGGCAGTATTTGAGCAAGAGAAAATCCTGCTGCCTCTGTGGCAGAACTCTCAGCTCTGCTGTGGAGCCTGTGGGACGTGTGCCCGTGTTGTCATGGCAAGCTGCACACACGGGACTCTGCTCTTTAACCACGGCCATGTCACTTTCACTCCTTTTCCAGTAGCAGGAGAGAGAATTTACACATCCTTTGGACAGTGTCAGGCTTTAAATCACTTGTAACAGCAGTGGAAAATTAATACTCTACACCTTGTATTTTTAGTTACTATTTAGTAACAAATGCCTGCCTAATATCCACGTTTAAAATACATTCTGGTTTCGTTCTAAGGCATTTTTGATGTACTTTTAAAAGCCTTTCCTAGTTTGCTTCTTAAATCTAAAGCATTTGAACTAGCATTCTACTCTCATGTTGCCTTGCAGTTGATTTTGATTTGTAATGAATTTGCTTGGACTGTACAGACAGGTGTTTTGAACACCAGGTTTTTTAGCAAATATTGTGAACAAGTACTGTGAGTTTTACCTATCACAGCTAACCCTTGGGAACTGGTGGCTCAGAGGAATATCAATGTTACAACATCCAAGCAGAACTAATTGAAACATTTGCAGTCATTCTTCAGGTTTTTTGCCACCTATTTCATTATTGATTTATCATTATAAAAGAAGGGATTGGTACTGAGCTTTGCTGAGCTCAAGAATTGTTCATGGGTTACTTCAAGGTGTTACTGAGAAACCTTATCCCACACTCTATAAGAATAGTAGAATCTTTTCTTTGGAGAACTGGCCAAATCCTGCCAACATTACTCACATGCTGTGTGCTACTAAAATAATGTCTTTAAATAAAGTAACAATCCAATGTACTGTAATATAATTCAAGTTCAAGAATCAGTGTGTTTAAACATGGCTCCAGTTATAATAATGTAAAAGAAAATGACTGGAAAGATTGTGAGTGGATAAGTTCCCAGTGCAGTTGCCTAGCATACAGACATCAGCTCATTTCTGATGAGGTCCTTAACTTAAAATCACCTTAATCCTACACAAAGCACATCTCACAGAATTCTTGCATTATTGTGTAGGTGATGGAACATGTCTGTGTTGTCAATAGATGCAACTATAGATAGAAAATGCATTTCAGATGTGACCTCTCAGTCTGCTTTTGAGCACCTACCACTGACAGCACAAATGGGGCTAAAGTGAATAATTGTTTAGGGTTATTCTTAAACATCATTTTGATGGATTTGGTTGTCTTCTTGCTAACCACTTTTACTCACTGGTCAGAACAAGTCAGCATAAAACAGTGTGACAGGTGGATGCTTCTCAGAATGTCAAGCATAAGGTACTAATAGTTTTTTACATGTTGAAATAAAAATCTAAAGTCTAAAACCTAATCTCATAGTATGACTTCTAAAGTGACATTTCAATTGTACCATTTGAAAAAATGTGATATGGTGGGACTGTTTTTAAGTTTGGATTCTAAATGCAATTTGAAGGTATTTCACAAAACCAATAAATAAGTTAATAATTGCAGGTCTTCTTCCTCTCATAATTTACTTATAGACCTCTTATTGTATCTAATGAGCAGTGCAGCCAAAATTTCAGCCAGTGTTGTCATTCCAAGACATGCCAAGACTGCAGGCCAGAAACCTCAAGAATCACAAAATGCTGCATTATTATGATCAATTTTCAATTCTTCCACATTTTATTCCAAGTTTTGAATCACAGACATCATACACACACAGAGTTCTCATGAGCCCTGGGAGCTGGACTTCCAGCAATTCCTACGTAATCCCTTGCTGCCAGTGGTGTGGGGTTCTGAGAAGGTCATGGGGTATCGTGAGAGTGTCCATGAGGTGACAAGAGGAATTGTTCATTAGCTACTTCAGAGCTCTGACCTTGCACCTGTACACAAGCACATCCATGAGTGCCCAAAATTGCTTTTTATCTGCAACATTTTACGTACTTCTCTATGTCATGGTCAGCATACAGACTACTTTTAAAACCTGGCACATTCACCTCCCAGGAATTCTCTGAGGTATAATTCTGGTTGGAAAAAGGGTTTCACATCTCAGCTAAACATTTTCTGAGCAGAAAATATGATTCTGACCATCCACAATGCTGCGGTCCAAAATAATTTGTCCTGTCTTTCAGATTAGTGTTTGTTGCCAGATTGCATGAATATATTTTTATGACCCCATTTTTATTATTTGTTGCTGGGTAACCTGCTGGTTTGGATCCTAGCAAGAATCCAGTCAAATCACAGTATTTAAACTGCTGCTAATGACCATTTTGTTAGATTATTGACCCCCCTCTGTTCTGTCTCTGCCTGCACTAATGGCCAATTTTCAAGAGATTGTATCCTAATTAATTCTGCCACGTGATGATTGGCATTGTCAAATATTTAATATCTGCTTTCAAGTTGTGAGAAGAACAAAACTTGCAGGTTTTTGTTATTGCTGCCATAAGACCAGAAAGTTCCTGAAGTGATGATAATTCAGTTCTTTCTGTGGAGACCATGAGAATGTGACAACCTTCTGCAGGTGCTGCTTAAAATAGGTACATGTATGAAATTTACTCTGTTCTTCAGAGGGCTTTTTACTAGGTTTTGCCCTTCCTTTAGGTAGGAAGGGAAATTAGGTAGGTGCCCACCTCAGTTGTCACCCTGTTCTGCAAGCAGAATATGTGCCAGTAGTTAAAAGCTGAGAACACCAGCAAATGAGTCTATGGCAAAGATTTTAAAGATTCTTGTTGTTTTCCATTACCCATTTTTTCCTGCTCTAAATAGCCTCATGTTCCATCTACTAGGAAGAATAAAAAGCAGGTTTTCATTTTCTGCATATTATATTTGTAATGCAGTGTCCAGCAGAAATTCATCCCAGTTTAGGCATCTAGTTTTCCAGCTTCTTCAGCAATAATGGGGTTTCCAGAAGAAACATGGACATTCTGTTGCTCAAAGCAGAGCTCAAGGGTTTTGAGAGCGATGTGATCATGCCACTGGGGCTTTTTGGGGGGGTTAAAATTGCCTAGAGCTGGGCATTATGCAACCTCTGCAGATTTCCACAGGAATTGTTTAATTTAATTGGCAGTGGAGTTTGGCCATCTGAGTTTCTGGAAAGAAAGGATTTGAGTTTTTAAAACTGCCTTATATGGTTTAAATTCAGAAAGAAAGTGGTCACAATTAACAACTTTCTTGTGAAGGTCTAATGCTGGTTTAACTAAGTTGCATTTCAGACTCCCAAGGAATAATCTGGCTTTCAGCTTCTCTTCCCTGACCTGAGCACCTTTCCTGACTGAAGTTGCCATTTCATAAGAATAAACATGAAGTTGCCATTTGCTTAAGAATAAACACTGCTGGGAAAAGTCCCACTTGCTCTGCTCGTGCCTTTTGCTCTGAAACCTTAGCTTGGATGTGCTGATAGTTTTATTTCCACATTGGCCGACAGAAATAAACAACTGCATGAAAACTGTCAAATATTAAGAAAGGAAAAACTCAAAAAGCTGTGCATGTTGTTTGTTTCTTTTCTTTATTTATTTTTTTTTAAAGGAAGGAGCAGGAGGGAACAAAATAATGTCTGTAACAGGAAATCTCATCCTGAGCGTTAGTGAAAAACAATTTCCCCCTCCAACCACTTTGCAAGAGAGGTTTAGGTCCCCATGTCAATGGCAGACATCGTTGGAGAAAGCACAGTCAGCACTTTAGCATAAAACCCCTGAAAAAAAAACATTAAGTCACAGAACATGCTGTCCCAAAGGCTTGGCAGGCTGAGGTCACTGAGGTCGTGGGCCTAATAAGGGAGTGTTTTAATTGGTTTCTACTGTTTCTCCCCTGACATCCCTCCCTTCCCTCCCTCCTCCCCTCCACCAACCTTCACACCTTTGATCCTTCAACTGCTGGGACTCTGAAACTGTATGGAGAAAACTGCAATTATCCAAATATCACCATTACTGTGACATGTTGCAGATAGGGCAGCACAGGGCCTCCACTACTGAGTAATCCTGTAAATTGCTTAAAATAACAACGAAGAGCACTATACACTTTTCTCATCCATTGTCAGACTGAAATAAATAGGTCTTTCTTTAACATGCCTAATCCTGCTAAACAGTACAAAATCCTATTACTCAATGAATTATAAATCCTGCTTCAGCACCTCATTTGTCCTGGAGTGTTTCATTGTGAAACCTAGAAATTCAATACCTTATTTTAGTCACACAATCCCTACCACAACTGCTTCTCCCCCTCCCTTCCCCCATCCCCCTGTGTTGGTTGTGCTCAATAAGGTTTGTGTTAGGGCCACTACAGACCCTGGGGAGGCAAGTAAAGACAGCAGGAGCTTGTTTAAAACCCAGCCTGCACCTTTCTGCACCTACATTCTCGCTGTGCACTTTTGGAGGGTAATGCCAGATGGATTGAAGGCTGTGTTAGGTTGGTGTTGTGATGGACGACTGTGAAGTCCCATCTCTCCTCCAGGTGCACCTGTAACAGCAGCACATCTTCATTGCTTTCCCTTGGGTGAGACACTTGCATTTTTCACATGGAGGCCCTTCATTCACCAAGTTTCTGGGACTTTTGAAATGCATCAAACCTGCATAAAGTAGTTCAAGTCACTTAGGGTCTTGTCTTTGGTGATGTAGGAGTACAGCCTGCAGAACCTGCAGCTCCCAGTGGGCACTGCCCCTCTCCAGAGCCTGCTTGGAGCTGTGGATTTGCTGCTGTTCCTGCAACAGGAGTGAAGTAGGGCTGTTTCACCAGGTGTTGTGGAAATAAATTCAGCATCAGACTCATAGGATCACCATGAGAAGGAAGATTGGTGCACAGAGGAAGAGTTTTTTAAAATAAAGCTCTCACAAAAACCAGCTGAGTAAGAGCAGGGTTAAGCTTGATTCACTTCCTTTGGTTTGCAAACCGTGGGACAGGCAGAGCCTGATGACACAGGAGGAACAGAGGAGGGAGGGTGGGGAACTGCAATTCCTTACCTCACACTGCAAGGATTTGGTACAACCCAGGGCCGGGATCCCTGGCACTGGACCCAGAAGATTGTCAAATACACCTGGAACTGCTGGATTTGGGGTGGGAGGGACAGCATCCACCTCTACAGGTATCTTAGCTGGCTGTGCTTAATTGCTTCTGGGCTCTCCTGCTCTAGCTCACATCCTTGGTGCCCTGTTCTGCTGGAAAAGGAAGATCTAAACCTTGGAATCTGAAGGATTCACAACATATACCATAAATATATCCTGGCTTGTCTGAGATCTACCATCTCTCTTGCTGTCTTGCCATTTCTAAATATTCTTTAAGATGTGGTAAACACTTAATTTAACTACGCCTTTTTCATGGAATTCATTTATAATGCATTATCACATGTATGTCATGCCTGTCTCTGCATTTAACTTTTTTAGGGCTTTATGAAATAAAGGATTCCAATTCTCTTAATGAGTCCATTTTCTCCCACCTTCTATATATTTAAAGAGGAAGATTTTTTAATCAGTTCTGTTTTCCTTGTAAAACCCAATGCAAACTGCTCAGGGACATACTTTGCTAAAAAAAATCCCATCAAAACACCCAACAAACAACTCCTTCTCCCATATTGTAGTTAGAACTCAAAGTGAACCTAAGCCAAAACCAGAATCATGGTTTAAGCAGAAGGAAGATCCCCTGTAGCTACGTCTGATTAGATATTTCAGATTACATGGGTTTTTGATTATACATACGTTGCTCTTGAAATCAGGTAGAATTTATTTCTTTTGGCCAAATTAAACCCAAATTAATTTTTTTATTAAATAGTTTTATCAGTACTAACATGAACATTTTTACTTAAATTTGGCTTTAGAAATATATGTAAATTTTTTTTTAAGTAATTTCACAGACATGAAACACTTTTCCTTTTTTGGCTTAGCCCAGCAAGATCCATACATATCTAAAATTACTTTCCACTCAGTTCATCATGTTGTAGGCTCTAGAGCTATCCTAAAAATCCTTGAAATTTCTGAATAAGCATTTTTGTCTCTAATGATTGTCAGCTTTTATCTGAACTAGGAGATGATGCTTCCAGCAAGTCACTAAATAGACCAATCAGCAAGTGCATCAGAGTAATTCTGACCTGTGGTCTTGACATAAATCTGGGAAGTACAAATATATTCACAGAAAGTTACTGTTTTCCTGTCTCTTTCTAAATGTACACAGTTAAAGATTTAAAAAAAACCAACAATCAGCAAACAAATGTTCCTGGTGATGTGAAGAAACCAAAAGCCTGGAGCATGTTGGGAATGGGTAGAAGAGTCAGGGGGTGTTCAACCCACATTGTTTCAGAACCAAGGAAAGAGGATGTTACAGCTGTAAGAAATTAACACAAAATAAATATTTTTAAATGCTGATATTGATCAGAGGGGAAAAAAAATCCAGACTGAGATCACTAAGATTTTGAGATTGTAGGGCAAGAATTTACAAAAGCCTTAGAAGAAAAAAACAGATGTTACCTCATTACTAGTAGTAAATTATGCATTTAAGGCTTGTCATCTCATACATTAATACAATTCAAGACTGTACTGCTGTAGATGCACCTTTCTGAATGAAGCTCTTCAGGCAAAAATTAAAATTCTCTATCTCAAACGCTTCCTAGTTTGAACCCTCAAATTTCGAATTTGCCTGTCTTTTCTCACGTGAGGAACTCTAGGCACGTGAACCCATCCCCTGGAGCTCAGGGAGACTCAGATTTGATGGGTTATGGCCCACATGGCCAAGGATACAAAAAGATGGGGGAGAGCAAAGCTGCTGAATGTGGGAAATCAGCAGGGAATGCTACAAGGGAGCAGGGCTGAGCTGTGCAGGGCTGCACCTCCAACTGCACACAAAGACTTTTATGTTTTTCTTTTGCCTATCAGGATCTTTGATTGCTTCTGACTAATCCTTTCCTATGTGCTCCTTCCTTCTATTTCAATCTATGTTGTGTTCCCACAAGCAGAAAAGTGTCACTTTATGTGATTTTGCTGCAGTGAACCAGGGCAAAGCCTTTGTTTTCAAAACATGTTATAAACTGTATTCTTTAAATTCTTCATTGATTCTATTAAGCTTTAAAAACAGCCTTTCCCTTCTGCCTCCCCACCTTCCCCCACATGCAGCAAAAATAGGAGGAAAAATCCCCCAACCCCCCTAGGCAGTGGTCTGGAGTGATTGGCAGGCTCTGCTTGGAGGAGACCCTGGATCCTAATGGGAAGGGTTGCTGCAGGTCAGGACAGGGCCTTATTTACAGGGGATGGAGGGGCCCAGGAGTGCACGGGGATCAGGAGCTCGGCCAGAGCAACACAGGCAGCTCAGGGCACGGCAGAAAGGAGCTCCTGGCAGAGCCTTTTGGGAGCCCCAGGACTGGAAGAGCTGGGGGTGTCACGGGTCAGGAGAGAGGGGTTTTGGCAGAGCCAAGCAGGAGCCCGGGGCTGCAGTGACAGGGGGTGAACAGGTCACTGGCACTGGCAGGGGGGTGTGGGGGAAGAGCTTGCCTCGCTCTAAATGAAATACTCTTGCTCCTACTGTTGATCAGAGCTCTCTTTACCCCTGAAATAATTATTTTTAAAGCCTGCTCCTCTACAGTTGAAAAATGGCCCTTTAGGTATGGCAGAGAGGTGACGCCACAAACTGCAGCAGTGATCACATTTTGTGTTGTTGTGTGATCACTGACTGAAAACCAAAGCAAAACGGAGTTTTCCAAGGATCTTGGGAGTCTTGGGTTTACCAGACTCCCAGGCTACAGAGACTCCACAAAGTCTGCAGCTGAGGGGAGAAGTGGCTGCGGATTCCCTTGGGGCTCAGGGCAATAAACAGCCCGAGCTCTGGGGTATCAGGCTCTGATCTGCTAACCCTTGCAATAATGCCTTGCACTAATTACGAGGTGACCCACGTGGGCTTAGATGAGCTCATTGCACTCTCCAGTAATGTATGTTAGAGCATAAACTTTACGTCTTCTTGTAGGTGGGTTTTCTACCAGCAATACCAGGACTTTGGGAATAGTTGTCTGAGCTGCTCATCAAAGTAAAATGAGAAATGTGCTTTGAGGGAGGCTATAATTAAATAAATAAATAAATAAAGATAATTAAAATTGTAAAGCTAAGTCTAGAGGTTGTTAAATAATTTCCCACCTCTTCTTTTTCTTCATTTTCCCTGCTTTCCTTGCAAAAAAAAAAAAAAAAAACAAAAAACAGTTTGGGAAATATTCAACTTTTATAGTAAACTGTCCGAGGTTGTATTGATTCCATCTTTTTTCAGTAGCAAACATTTAACCACCAGTAACATTTAATTTCATGTGACTAGTAAGAAATAAAGAGGAAAGAGAATTATAACTTCACAGCTATTATATGTTTACTGAAAACTGCGGATTTTACTACATATTAGGTATATTCTTATCCATCAAGGGGTTAAAAGCATTCTGTTGTATCCTGCCATACTTAAAATACTGAAATCTAAGTTTAATGACCAATAGGCATATGAAATATTTTTGTGAGGCACCTGCTATAAAAGTAATAACATAATTAACATAACAGTAATAACACAATAAAATAATAACAACATAATTAGAGCAGTGAAAAGATACATTTGAGATTACTATTATGTTGGAATAAGTAATATAAAATATATTCTGCCCATCCATAGGTGAGTCTGAATGAAGTATTTTATCTCAAGTTATTAAGTCAGTGTCCTTAGCCCAAGAAATAAATTATGTTCCAAAACGTAAAGTGAAAAAATTTGTGGAGAAAAGCCTAGATTAATCTGATCTTCTCTCATGTTTCTGGGATGTATCTGAGTTTTCATTCCATAAATTTTCTGGCTTGTATTGTGCAGAGAGTTTTTTCCCTCCCTTCCTTTCCTACTCTCTGTCATCAACAATAAACCCTTGCACTGCAAATGTCAGAATGTGTGTGTGTAAATGCTTTGCTGGAGAACACAAATTCCTCCTGTCCCCTGGCTGAAATGATTTGCTGGACCCTGCCACAGAGGCCCCAGGTCCTGTAACAATATTCAGTATAACAATGGACAGGACCCCACTGAAATATTCCATTAAGGTGGCAACTGAAGAAGGGTAAATCTTGTAGATATTCCTTGATGCACTCCCAACAATCCTTTCCCTCCAGAAATACAAGAAGCCCCTAGAGGATGGTGGTTTTTTTGGCATAGTTAGACGTCCAAAAAGTAGAGTCCTTGTTCTGAAGTGCTCTCACTGCTGTTGTCTAATATTGTGACATATTGGTACTTCACATTGCCCCTTGCTCCTCACATGGCTCACAGTGCCCTCATGCCTTGAACTGCATGGTAAACACTTGAATTTCTTGCTTCTGCTTTCCTGCACACTTCAGTGCCAACTCCTTCATCTCCAAGAGCAAAACACCTAAATAACATCTCTTCTGGCCCTCCATGCCTTTCCTAACCTTGCTTATTTTTTCTTTACAGAACACAACTCTTCCTTTGCACACTCTGCTTCTCTCCAGGCTGGGTAGCTTCTCTGTGTTCCATCAGGCTCAATCCTCCTCTCTTCATTTACATCCCTCCAGGTACCTTTGCTTCTCAGAACCCCTCTGGTGATGATGCACAGCAATAAAAATGTCAGATCCCTCTTGCTCTTTTCTGGATCTACTCCAAAGAAGCATGAACCATACAGAAAGTCATGGAAAAGGGAGGTTTGCCCTCCTTCCTTTCAAAGGCCAGAAGACTGTAGGAGCAAACAGAGGGGAAATCTGTGATGGAAATAAATTTTAACAATACTGAAAGGCATGGTTCTAATGAGTTCACATTCTTGCTGGGATGTGACATCAAATACAAGGATTCTATTTTTAAATATAGATGGTTCATAAGGGACTGGTTTAAATAAGCAAAATACGCATTTATAGTCACTTGGGTTACTACTAATGCTGGAAAATGCCAGTTTATAAACAGAGCTGAAACATAAGTGTGTCTGTACATTTTTGAACACACAAAAAGGTGTTCTGGGTTACAGAGATGTTTTCCTTCAATTGTGTCTGCCACCATAGTTTATTGTGGAGAATAGAGGAAAATAGAGCTGAGAAAACTACTCTTGTTTCCTTTCTAAGTTTTCACCAACAGTTTTCCTATAGCTGAAACTGCAGGGTCATCCTTTAATTCCTCCATTGCCTGGGCAAGAAATGCAGTTCACCACAGTTTTAGCACCAAGTGATGATCATGCCATCCACTTTTAGCATAATACTCACCTGCATACTGAAATAAATTACTTTGCTGAGTAACAAAGAGGTTATTTTTGTCCTTAAATGCTTTGCTGAACCACAGACTCAGTTTCTGGGCTGTAGGCACAGACATCAACAGATTCTGCCCATTTGGAGCAGATCCAAGCTGAAAACAGGAGAATGCAGCCGTACACATAACAGGAAATAGTACAGAGTGTAGATAACTCATGCAAAATAAAACAAAGACGTGGCGACTGTCTGTCACTGCATGGTCAATTATAAACATTTTTTTCTGTGCTTCTGCTGTGGAAAGAAACAAAGTACAGGCAGTGTAACTACACAGTTGTCAGATTGCTGGAGAACCACAACTATGATAGACCAAGGTTTTAAATAAGCAGTAATAAATATGTTGATACGCAGCAACATAAGGCCACATATTGTACGTGGCTCTTGAAATAAAAGGTAAAATACCTTGTAAATATTTGATACACTTTTCAATATTTGACAAACATGTCTCATGACAGAACTAGTTGTACCCACTGGAATGATTCTCCTCAGTGCATTTTTAATCACCAGAGCTGTTCTGCACTTAAGATATGCACACGGAAAAAGTATGTCTTATAAAAATGAGGGAAATCCTTATGAATAGACTGGATAATTTTGATCTTAGTTATTTATTTATGTTGGCTCAGAAGTAGGAAATTTACAGTTCCAAAGCTGAGGCCTCTGCCCATCAAACATCAGTCCAGGTTTGCAAAAAGTGTCGCTGTAGGCGGTGAAGTTATGGATGGTTGTGGAGCTGGGAGTGAGCAGGTCTGGGCCTGAGGAGGTGACTCCACATGGAGTATTTGTCTCCAGGAGCTGTCTCTTTCCTTTGCTTCTTTGCAGGTTATTTTCACACTATGCAGAAGTTCAGTAAAGTAGTTCAAGCATTGGATGGGAAAGAAAAATCTCCACAAACATGAATCAAAATGTAATTACTGCCAAGAGCCTCAGTGCTGCAGTTCAGTGGCCAGAGCTCGCTGTGCCAGTTTCTCAGGAGGTTAAATGTCTTTATTTTGTCCAGCAATGGTGAATGTGGCAGTGGTCATGTGCAGTAGGAGACACCCACCTGTAGAGGCCACACCAATATTGTGCCAATTTCAACTCTGCCATGGGCATTGCTTGCAAGTTCTGGCACAAAGGGACTCCTGGGCAGCCTGAGTTAGGAAACACCTCTACTGCCTTTAGCTTTAAGATTCTAAATGATCAAATCTGAAACAAGTTCTTAAAATCAACTGTTAAAAATCTGATATATTTTTAAAAATTCCCAAGTCTCGGTTTTTCTTTGTTGGAATACAAAAACTGACAACACAAATTAACCTGTTCTCCTTTATTTTCACCAAATTTCCTTTTCTAGTCTCGAGTGTAATGTAACCCAGCCAGCTGCTTCTTTCCACTCCTTTACAGGGGGATGTTTATTTGCATCTATTCACTGAATTTAAAATTTGCGACCTAAACTTTATGGTATAGATGACGACATCCTTCTGACTGGTACCATTTCCAACAGTTCACATGTTTGGCCCCAGTTTAGTAACCTGTGGTAATAAGGACTGACAGTCACTAGGAAAAAAAAATAGGTCTTAATTCCTACCTGGAAAGAACTGCTCTCACTCTTCATTAGTGGCAGCTGGAGACCCTCCAACCATTACAATATATCACTCATTGCCTCTCTGATATGATATAAACCCTCAGAAATACAGGGTCTGGTTCTTTTTCATTCTAAAGGTCAGGAATCAGATGAGTGAACAAACAGGTAGTTCATATCAACCAATATAGCTGTGAGAATATTCAGAATATTAGCTGTCTTTCACATTTGACCTGATGGTGCAAAAAATCTTGTCCTAAGTATCACAACAGTTCTAAGATTCCATATGGGCTATTTGGCAGCTGTCACTTGAGGAGAAAGAAAACTTCAGCCATCTAAAAACTGTGCTTTTTCTTTACCCATTTCCCACCCTTTCCCACCCAGTCGGAGTACATTGGCTCAAGACATCCTCCAGCATCCGCTTCTTTTCCTGGATCTTCTGCAATGTCACAGAGATTGTGATCATCCTTATGCTTCCAAGTGAACTGTGTCTTTTTTCTCCCCACCATGCCCAGATAGTGTACGATTGTGCTTTGTAGAATACTTAATTCTTCATCAAATGGAAGTGAGTTTCGGCATCTCCCTTGATTAGGAGCATCTTAAAATCTAATTTATGCCTTTTGAAGGTTTTGTGTCTGGCTCAGGTCTGGGAAGGACAACATGTGGGCAGGCTATTCTTGTAATTAATTGTTTGCTTTCTCTGGCTGCTCTGAGAATCTGGTCTTTGTCCCATGCATCTGATAATGTCATGACTCTAAGGTTCTTTATAGCCATAGTAGCTAATGTACCTTAATGCATTTATATTTCAGAGCCTTCAGATGGGCTCCAAGCTGGGGTCTTGTTAACAGAAACCAGAGCAGGGTGGAAGCAGCCTTCCTGATAACCACACATTGGAGGCCTCTCGTTGTGACTCCCCTCATGCTGTTTCCGTGACCTCTCCCATTCCCCTCACAGTATAATCATCCTTATTACAGTAACAAACATCTTGCATTCTCTAATCTATTGTTCCTAATCTCACAATTTGTGCTTGTCTAGAATGTCTCTTTTATAAACAGAGACGGAGTCCAGTGGCTTCTGCTCCCAAAGCACAGGCATCCTCCATGAGAGTGAGTGAGGAACCCTCTTAGGCTCCGGTAGATTTAGGGTTCATGATTAAGATCACCATAACTTCCAGGTGTGAAGTGTTGGCTTTATATGTGGAGCAAGGGCACGTTAAAATGTAGTACCTAAACAGCAACATGAGAATAAGTCACTGTTAATTTTGCCCTTTTGAAATGCTTGGTTTAAAATCAAGCAGCAATGGGCTCGTTGTAGTTAGAGTCACAGCTAACAAAAAGTACCACATGGAAATGCTGAACATCAGAGGCCTCTGAGAGGATTCAGCCCTTCCATCACCATCTCTCACCAGCAGGATTCCCCCTAAGAACAGACTGAATAAAGAGTCCATCCAGCCTCACAACCTGCCAGTGATGTGGATACTTTAAGAAAAAAAGAGGCAGCCAGTGACACTTGCTCACCTTCCTAGCACCTGTAGCTTAGAATTCCTCACATCTCAAGCCAATATTGATTCTATAGGTTTAATGAGTCATATGCACCCAAATACACACTGTGGAGTCAGTCTAGGCATGTTCAGTGAGACATGGAGGTGTCAGGTTTCCTGTCTGTGCACTGGTGTTCCTAGAAAAACTTACAGATTAGATGCTGTGGGTCTGCTGCGTGTGAAGCTCCGCGTGCCTGGCACATGCCCCAGGATTTCCTTCCAGGAGCCTGCCACAGGTAGCAAACAGAGGAGCAGAAAAGCAGAACAGATGAGATCTCTGCTGGAGGAAAAGCACTAACAAGCAGCAATGTTCACTCTGTCAAAGCAGGGCTGCCAGAAGTTCACTCTTATCAAACAGCTCTCAGCGCTGTAAGCAGCTGTTCAGACTCCAAATGACACTTTCTTACCTGCTCATCAACCATTATCAGGGCTGTACCATGAACCTGCATTGTCTTCAGCCATGGCAGTGGGTGCATTTGATCTCCTTGACCATTTTCTGTACAATTTAACCCAAACTGAGATCTAATATTAAATAATAATTTGTAGACTCATCCATGCTCACTGAAAAGAACCTCAGATTTCTGGCATATCCCAGTTTAAGCAGGTGAGAAGGACAGCAAGAAAGGAAATTTCACCAAACTAATTAACTAGAGACATCAAAATAAAACTGGTAGGCTATTAAAATGTAGTTGGGGGAGAAAGTAAGGCATGCAGGGCAGGAGAAAGCAAATACATGATGGGATGAAAGAGAAGGGGAGTTTAAGCAAGTGACCTTTTGTCAGCAAAAGCAGAGAACATAAAACTGGAAAATACCATGGGGTCATCAGAATGGCAGCTGGATGTCCTTATCACTCATACTATAACAGCTTTTAAAAGGGTGGAAAAATCCTAACCGAATAACCATTCCTTTTTTTTTTTTTTAACAAAACATATGACTTTCACATTTAGAGGTTTCATTATAACCTCTGGCAACTAAGTGCTAATGGGTTCAGTTTTTATGTCTGCACTTCAGAGTGAAAAAAGGGTCAGAAATGAGTTGCATTTTTTCCTCTTCTCATTTAAAAGAAATGATATTTTGACTTTTAAGGAGCCAAGTACAGTTCACGTGCTTGGTTTCCTCTGTGCTGCACATAAAAACAGGAAAAGCCAGTCTTTTGGCTGTGCTTCTTTTTATTGTTGGTTGTTTGACATGTTTTTCTATTACAATTCACAGCAGGGAGCATTTATCTCCGTTATGAAAACCAGTTGGGCCATTGTTAGGGGAGAAAGCTGCACTTCCCCAGGAGGAAGTCAAGTGTCTCTGCAGTGTCGAAGGAAGGCATTCCGCAGTGGAAGCCAATGTGTGTTGGTGCTGGGGGACTCTGTGGGATTTGAAGGAGGTGCTCAGCCACTCTCTGAGAAATGGCAGGTCTATTCACTTATAAAAAGCAAATATGGCGTCTTAAGGTTGCTTTTTCTACCTCCTCTTTCCTTCCAGTACACTAAGAAATATAGTGTTGTCTTGTTAATGTTTTTTTTTTTCACAGTCCCAGTGTTGAAAGCTCATTTTGCCATTTTTTTCCCCAAACACAAATGCCTTAAATATTCTCATCAGGCATAGTCAATGTGTTTTATAGCTCAAAGGTGAGTATTGATTCAAAATGAAGCCATGGGCTGATTTGCTTCTACCAGTCAGTCTTTTGGCCAGAGCTCGGGCAGCATTACACCTTTGAGAAGACCCATAAGTTTAATTCATTCCAGGCTGAATAAATATGATTTCATTTGTCTAGGTCAAGTAATAAAATGTATTTTAAATATCATCCGAATCATTCATCAAGGATAGAAAGGCTGTGTGATATTTCAAAGGAGACCTCTGTCAGGAATCAATATCTGCTCTTTTCAGCCATATTCTGAAGTCAAACTTTGCATTTGCATGGTGTTATTGTCAAAATCTGAATGAAGAACATGGAAAGTAAGATCTTCATCTTGATTTTAATTCTATGACTTGGTCATATATCTGGTAGTGTTTAAAATACGTAATTGAATTTTTCTGCTTTCTTTTTAAGTAATTATACCCAGTGTACTGGATTGTTATGGTTTGTTAATTTATTCGGTTAATCAAATTATTGTGTAATCCTGTATTTATTATTATAAATATTTCTCTTGGGTGAGTATTTGTTTTTATACATGGCTTACAAGCCAATAACAACAGTTTTAAGACGAGAAACAAAAAAAAAAAAAGGTAAAACATAACTGAATTCTCACCTTTTAAACTGCTAGTCCAATGCTTCATTTTGTGCACTTGCTTTTAGGCTCAGTTTGACCTCTGTAAAATATACAAAACCAGGAGACCAGACTGCAGAGTTCATATTCAGAGTCCTGCCCTGTGGGCTGTGATTTCTTTAATACACTGGCTCTTCACCGGGTGTTTCAGTGCAAGTTGAGTGCAAGGGCTGTAAATTGCCTGTGAAATTTCCATTGTTCCTTATGACTTTTATTCTTTTATTAAGTCCTCAACAATTCAGCTTCCTAGATTGCCTCTGTGGGAAAAATACTTATTCCAGGAGATCTCACAAAGATAAAATGCTCAATGAATGTAGCTCTTCAGTTCTGGCTGAGGCAAAACTCAGTACAAGACAAATAATTGGTTCTAATGAAAAAATACTAAGCAAACAAATTCCAGATAGGGGGGTATTTTTCAGTTTGTTTCCCTAAGACTTAAGAATTCCATATAACAAGAGTCATAATTGTAATAATAATCCTGATCAAACTGTATTAAAGGTCCAAATTCCATTTCAGACTTGAACTCCTCCATGTTCCAGTTATTTTTATCTGAAGTCAGGCAGGACTGTGTGCAAGGGTAAATCATCTAATAGTATTAAAAACTACAGATATCCAGCATTTAAAACATCCACTGACATCCACTTCATTGCACAAAAATAAAAAAACATTTTGGCAACTCTTGACACAATGTATAGTATAGGGTTTTTATGATTGTATGCACTGTAATTGTGCCATTTCTGCACAGTTTCTTGCATATAAAACTTACACTGAGATAGGAGTGACAAACTTTTGGGACTGAAGTATTTTCACTACTGTTTCTGGAATAGAAAAGGAGCTAGAAGTCTTTGGAATATTTGGATGGTGAAGGCACTTTTGTATTGATACAAATCATACTGTATGTCTAAAATGTTAAGATTCAACTTTGTTGATTGGGGGTTCAGCGCTTTCCAGGAGAAGAAACTCGTTCCCTGGCAATGGATAAATTCCAAAAATATTTTGAAAGGGAGATCAAAGTGATTTTGCTGCCTTGCTAGGTTTGCATCCCTTAGCAGAGGTTACTCCTGAAGAGCAAACTCTTGCCTTTGAAATGGAATAGACTGCCTCAGGTATCAGGTGTTTCCAAAAATGTTTCCCGTAGAGAAATTTTAAAAAAATAATTATTTATCTCTCATTTCAAGTCATACTAGTTTGCATATGAAGTCACATCATCCTAAAGTGTATTTTAGGGAGAAAGTAAAAATATTTCTAACAAGGCTGCTTAATCTATTTGCTTACTATCTGCTACCTCCTCCTGAGATTGCTTTTTTCCTTGACATGAAAAAATAAATGAATGATTCATCAGGCATCACTATTCCTTTCCTTCTTCTTAGAAGCATTTCTTAGAAGGAGCCAAAAATTCTCCTGGAGTCTACAATAATGTTCTCATGGACTTCAGAAATGGGTAGCTCTCAAAGGACTGAAATTAATTTGAAAAGAAATTCAGGATAATATTGAAAAGTCATTACAGCTGTCTCATTGAAACTTGGAAAATAAAGAGAATACCCTTGAAGATAGGAATATGAAAGTTATTAGTATCATTACAAGGGACAAGTGGGTGAAATTTCACTAACAAGCACAATCACTGTTAATCTGTTTTCTGTCTCTAAAATAATTTAAACATCTTCCCATACTGAAAATAAGGAAATGAAAACGTGCTATATCACATGCAACAAAAGTCTAACAAAAGTCTAACAGATTAACTGTAGGTTCCATTGACAGACCCAAAGCTGATCTTTAGCCTTCAGTTTGTGCAGCTCTTCCCCTAGAGTTTGCATTGCTGGTTTTGCCTGCTCTAACTGTGCATTGAAATCTGCTGTCATAATAAACTCTTCAACAAAAATCCCAGCAAAGCTTGTCACATGTAAGTTTAATCCCTCTCACATTTGCCTAACTTGGTTCCATCTTCCCTGTCACTGCAGTTATTTTTCTGTAATGCAATAGCATCTGTAGGTCCCCTGCAGGATCAGGGGCTGGCTGTGCGAGACACTGTGAAAACAGACTGGGAGAGACAGTGCCTGTCCCTAAAGCACTCCCAGTCTAAATAGACCCAGTGGGGAGGGAAGCAGAAGGATGGAGCACTGAAGGGATTTCGCCTGAGGTCACACAATGGTTCATTAGTAGTTTTTGGGAAAGAAGCTGGTCTTTCTGCTGCCCTTCCAAAATCCTTTCCATAAACCTCTCCTGTGGTGATTGAAATTTTCTTTAAACATTTGCAGTTGTAGTGTTGCCATTATTTGTATTTCTGTATAGTGAGCTGGTGATTTTCATGCCACAAAGCGGATCCCAGTTCCTTTATGTGATATTGGAATACATCTTGCCAGCCTGATGGGCCTCTGGGGTTATTATTACCTCGTAACTGGAGATTCTGTACCAAAGATTCTCAAAACCTGAGCAACCTGACCTAATTTTGACATTAGCCCTGAGCTAACAAGGGATTGGACTGCTCTTCCAACCTAGATGAGTGTAGGATTGTGATTTTAGTGGTGACTAAGTCACTTCATTCTCACACTTCTTTTATAGCTTTGGCAGAACATCATCTAATTCTGAGGGAGTTCATGTTACCCATTCTGTCAACCCAGCACCCTTCCCATGTAGGCAGGAACTTTTCTGAGGAAAAAGTTCAGAGCAACTTTTTCTTTAGGAACACTTCTGTCACTGCTATGTATTCTGTTATCTCTTTTTTTTTCCCCCCATTCTCTCTCATTTTTTATTATCAAGGAAGTCTGAATGAAAAGGAGACCTTTTCATATGAAGAGTTAAGCTTACTCTTGTAACTGTTCCTCAAACCCCAAACCCTCTTGGGTCCACAAGAGCCATTTGTGAGAGGCTCACACAGACAGTTGTGGCTTCAGGTGAGCAACAAGCAGTGGCAGCAGATGGAATCCCAGGAAACAAAGACAGTTCACATGTGAATCCTTCTCCAAAAAGAATGTAAAGAAAATATATTCAATGCAAACATTCTTTCTAGTGAAAACTTATGGTCATGAAGTCAAAGGCACGAAAGTCAGAAGTTTCAGCAGTAGGGTTTTGTTGTTTTGTTGCATTTTTTCATTAAACTTTTCGCTTTTATGTCTATCTCCCATCCTGATTTGCTGCAGTGGATCTGAGTTAATGTCTGAGTTAAAAGTTTGTATTCTGCATTTCTGACACAAAGCCACCTCTGTTAGGCACCATGACTTGAGTTTGCAAACTATGAGCACAAGTATGTTAAAAAAAACCCAAAAAACTGAAATTAGGTTTCTCTGAGAACACCAATTTGTGCTTTCTGATTTTCCAGGTGTAAAAAACGTCTACAGTTATGTTACAGGCACAGAAAGCTTCTGTACTCAATTTTTTCTTCAATGCTTTTGGGTTTTTTATATAGTGGGACATTGTGTCATCTGTTCATTGCGACCTCTTTAGCTCTTCACTGAGTTTGCAATCGGCTTCTTGGACAGAAGGCCTCTGAGCAGCCAAGATCACTGGGAAAGCTGCACAGACATCTAAACCTAGCCTAACTTCCAGTTTAGTGCAAGTTCCTCTTACACGGAATTGGCTGTGTTCTCATTCCGTTCAGACCTTTGACAAACAAAGTTTTCAATTTTCGTGCTGCTGACTCTGCAGTGTGCTATCATGTGTGAAGGAGGGCACACCTGTACTGGCCTCAGTTTTCCCCTCACAGCTGAAGCTGGTTAGTGGCTGAATTATGTGACCAGTCCATCTTCAAGTGTTTCAGTCTCTCACCTTTGTTAGTTCAACCCAGGCACTTAATTTCCCCACCACCTTTCTTTAGCTGTAAGCATGGGCTGTTTGGTTTAGGATTATTTTAATGTTTGTGCAGTAACCCAGATTTTAAATGAATACAAGAACTGAAGCTTCCCTATTGGGGTACTATTTTTATTGCATGGCATTTTCTTTACAGTAAAAAAAAAAAAAATCAAAACAAACAATCCAAATGAAATAAAAAACCCACATAAAAACTGCAGTTTCATGAACTTTATTGCAAAAGTCAAGATAAGTCAGGTAAAGGAGACTGTAGTAATGAACACATTGTAATGTAAACTGTCTCCATTCTCTGCTGAGTATAGTGCAGAAGATAATATCTGAATATATTTTCATTCATTTTGAAGACTCCAGCAATCCTAATATAATGCTACTGCAGAGACTCTTCAACCGAGCTTGTGAAGGAACCTAACATATGGCATTTCCTAAAATTTCTTGGTTGATGCTGCCACGCTGACATTACTTCTTAAAATTTTATCAACAATTTTTATTCCTGCAATGCATTTGCTGTTGTTCAAAAAACAAAAATATACCCGAGCAGTATTGATAAAGTGCCATCCTATCCTCGATTCAAAAGTTTAGTTGTAAAACTGTTCTGTGGGCCAGCACCAAAGGAGATACAGACACATACTGTTATATAACAAATTCTTCCTCTTTCCTGTCCTACCAGAATCCATTGCAAAGGAAAACAGCAAACTTTATTTAGAGATCTGGTTTTAGACACCTGGGTGTGACTACTGGTGTTCTTGTTTCTTTTGTTTTGAACAACACCTGAGATGACCATAAGATTGCTCTGCTTAGAGGCGAGACATGAACTACAAAAAAAATTGTGTTAAATCTGAAAAGAACAAAAATATGCCCTTCCCCCCTAAAAAATATATATAAAAAATAAAAATTGTAAAATTGACACAAGCCCAATACGTTGTTGCTTGCTGCTGACATGTGAATGAGAGAAAGAAAAACTATTTCCATCTGCTAGGCAGCACACTAATGCAGCAAGGGAAAGAGGTATTTGGGCACATCTAAAAGATTCATAGGGATTAAGAATTGCTGGTACAAATTCCTAAAGCTGAGTCTGTGCCCACAGCCCATGAATCTCTCTGTGCTGTTCCCTTGGCACCCATTACCTGAGACGCTCCCTCGGCAGCGGGCAGCTGCTCAGCGTGTGCAGCACGGGCACCCCGAGGGATGCTGGCATCCAGAGGTGTGGGATTCCTGCAGAGAAGGCAGGGAACCAGCTTTGGCAGCTGGCGTTTGCAGGTGGCCGGGGCCAGGCAGCGGGTGCAGGGGGCTGCAGAGTGCGGTGAGAAGCCTTCTCCCCCAGGAGCTGGGGTGGGCCAGAGTGCTGGGGGTGAGGTGTGAGGTGGTCTCAGAGGTGTCTGCAGCTCTGCTGAGCTTGTGGGAAAGCTCTGAGCTCCTGGGGACTCCAGCTCACCTGACCGTGGTCTTTAGGTGGGGATTTAGGGAAGGGGGAACATCTTTCTGTGAAGACACGCAGGAAAACGCTCGATACTGTGCCTGTGATTTGGGGGCTGTTTGGAGCCTTCCTGAGGGAAAGCTGCTGCCATTGAAGGGACTTCTGTGTGAGCAGAAATGCTGGTGCAGAACAGGGCTCTCCGTCACTGCCCAGGAGCTTCCACTGTGGGTGGTAAAAGCCACTGGGAGTCTCCAGGTGGGGCTGAGCTCCTGGCTGAGGTGTTGGGACACGCCAAGGAGCATGTTCGGAAGTGGATCTGGGACCACACATCATTCTGAATGCAGCGTTAATCTTCTGCCTTGTGAGGAGTCAGATTTATTAACAATTTGTATACTTGGAGCTTTGTGTGCTGGGCAACACATCCTGCTCTCGTTAGTGCTAATTGCAATAGGAAATATGCACATAATCCCCCGTCCTCTGCCATTTGCCTCTAACAGTGTAAGTTCCTAGAAAACAGAATTAAAACATATATGTAATAAGAGAAAATGCTTGCAACTTGACTTTATTTCACCTTAGATCTCAGTGTTCACAAAAATGTTAAACTGCTTGGTATTAATCAAATCAAGCTGGTTAAATTTGCCTTTTTGATATCTAAAATGGAACTCTGTTTTATAGCTTGAAAGATTGTTTTTTAGGAAGATAAAGTTTTGAGAACCTTTGACTGATCTGTAGTAAAATATTTTACTGCAATTTCATTTGCCTGAACAAATATTTTTAGAACATTAACAGAAATTTATGGCGTAAATTTCAAAGTCTATCTTATAATTTCATGTACAAATATTTATATACACGGTCCCAAGGAAGTTAAAAATGTAATGTTTTTATAGAAAATATACAATACAGCATATACTCTCCATACAGTATATATTATCTAAAATGAGGGAGGAGGGAAGTTTCTTTCAGTATCTCCCAGAAAACAGCTTTCATTTAAAATATGGCTGATAAACATTAGCAAACTGAAATTTTAATTTGTAGTGGTGATACACCAAGAAACTCAAATATAGAATTAAGAAAATGCTTTTGATAGAGATTAGAAAATAAAACAGTGACTGCAACTGTAGGAACTCTGTGTGTTACAGAGGGCAGCCTTTAGTCACTAAATCTCCTGTTCCACACATCATCCATCCAAATTTACTGCTTTTCACAGTGAACAGTCAGAGGTTGCTACTCATAGAGTATTTGGGGAGAAGTTTGTAATGCAAGTTAAACCCAGATTTGGGTCCTTGCTTCAAGCCCTCACCCTTCTGCTGATGTTGTTAAAGCCTAAACCTGAGCTAAACTCCCTCTGTCCCTTGGTGAGGAGCGTGCCAGTGCCCTGAGCTCAGCCTAAGGAGATGAGTTCTACCTTGCACATAATGTAAATAATACTGATGTAAGCAAGCTCACAGCCAGCCAGTTCAAATGCCCTCGTTCTCAAATCAGCACAGGCTGTTTTCACTGCTAATTTGCCCTCCTCCCCTGCCAGATGCAGTTACAGCACTTGGTTCTCAAACCTGCCAGGCTTCACCTATTTTTTCACAAGCTGTCAAATGCCTGTTGTGGCACGTGGAGTCACTGAGCAGAAGGAGCAAGTCAGGCTGAGGCTGAGCCAACACCAAACTCTCCATGACTGATGGACAGGTCCTGCTCCAGCTGCACATCCCTGTGGTACAGCTCTGGGACAATTCACAGAGCTGCATCAGTCTCTCTTCAGTGCCCGGGAAAACCAGGGAAAAGATTATTCTTTCAGGTATTGAAAAGTACCTGGGTGACATCACAGTCATGTGTCACAGCCAGCATAGCTTCATGAGGAGAAAGTTCTGCTTGTCAAACCTGATTTCCTTCTATGGTGGGATAACCCATCTGGCTGATCCAGGAAAGCCAGGAGATGAATCTTTTTGGACTTCAGTAAAGCTTTTGATGCTGTTTCTCACAGGAATCTTCTGGATAAACTGTCCAGCCGACAGCTGGATAACCGTGTTACATAATGGGTGAGCAACGGGCTCACAGGTCAGGCACAAAGGGTGACAGTGGCTGGGCTGGCACCAGGGGGGCACCAGTGTGGTCACCTGTGGGGTTCTGCAGGGCTCCATCATCAGCGTTGTGCTCATCAACGTTCTCATTAATGACTTGGACACAGCACCCTAGGGAATATGCAATCAGTTTGCTGGTATGCAATCAGACACTGGACTGGGAGGTGCTGTCAACTCCTTTGAAGGCCGGGAGGCCCTGCAGAGAGACCTCCACAAATGGCGGGGCTGGGCAATCACCAACCATGTGAAGATCAACAAGGGACAGTGCTGGATTCTCCGCCTGGGATGGGGCACCCCTGGATGCATGAACAGACTGGGAATGAGAAGCTGGAAAGCAGTGCCAGGGAAAGGGACCTGGGGGTCCTGGTCAATGGCCACTTGGACATGAGGCAGCAGTGCCCTGGAGCCAGGAGGGACATCCCTGTCCTGGGGGCACCAGGCCCAGCATGGCCGGCGGGCCAGGGAGGGGATTGTCCTGCTCTGCTCTGCTGTGTACTGGAGCAGCCTCACCTCGAGTGTTGTGTGAAGTTTTGGGGCCACAATGGAAGAAAGACATTAAACTATTAGAGAGTGTCCAAAGGAGGGCACAGGGATGGTGAAGGGCCTCGAGGGGAAGCCGTGTGAGGAGCAGCTGAGGGCACTTGCTCTGTTCAGCTGGAGGAGACTGAGGGGAGACATCGCAGTTCCAGCTTCTCGTGAGGGGAAGAGGAGGGGCAGGCACTGAGCTCTGCTCTCTGGGACCAGGGACAGGACCTGGGAAGTTGTGTCAGCATTATAATGCCTCTTTTCAGAGTGGTTCTTACTGTGTGGCCAGGTCAAACTCTGTAACATTGTGGGAAGAGCCTGAGAAATTTTAATTCTGATGCTGATATTTCTTTAATCTAGGTGTGTGTTTACTGATCATTAATCTAACCAACTGTTGGATTTTTATGCAATAAAAGTGAAGTTAGTGCTCTTGCTAGGAATTTGAAAGCAGTGGAAGAAGATATCCAAGGACTGTCCAGGAGAAATGTTCATTGTTAACAGGAGATATTCATATTAGTATGAAATCTACAGGCTTGGAGGTGGAGACCTAATTCTGATTTTTCACAGGAATGCTCAAGGTTAACACCAGGTTATTCCTAAGGATTTCAGATTTCAGATTGTGATTACTGTCTTTTGAATCAGAACTGAACACAGTAATCTGAATACACCTCTTACTAATAAGTCCAGGACTGTGACGTTGGGCAAAAGAAATAACCCTAAACACTTTGAGGGCCATTAACTTTAATGTTTGCCTGATGATGAAAGACTAGTCCAGGCTCTTTGTCTGAGCTTTACCTTGTATTTCTTTAGCAGTGCAATGGCTTTCATTTGGAAACATTAAAAGTACTGCTATAATGCACGTTTAAATTCTTGACTGGAAAACATCTCACTTTACATCCCATCTCAGATTTTCAATGGCAAGCATTATGGGATAGAGCAAAGCCTGCATTAAATGAGCAGTTGCTTATTTTTTTAATGTATTTATGCTTCTGGCATAATCTGTCAGAGTAGTTGATGGCTTATTTATTTTTGCCCCTAATAAGATGAAATAGTTTTGCTTCACAAACATAGGATTTTCCCAGGTAATGTTCATGAGATCAGTCAGTCTGATTTTGTTCCTGAAGTCAAACATCTACACTTTTTTTAATCATGTTTGTTTTGGGTTTTTTTTCAATACTCTATAGAAACTTGACTTCTCACAGGTACATCTGATTTTCCTGTCTCTCACTGAAAAATCCCACATTTGAATATAGTCTTCTGTTTAAGGGTTAATTTCACCTCTGCTAATATTATATGACTCTATCAGTTATTAATGCAGTCAACTCATAAACACAGTTTAGGGGGTACTGGCCTTGGAAGAACTTTCCAGGAGACCAATATATCAAATCAATTCTGAAGTCCCTTGACCTCAGGATAGAATTACAGGTTTATAATTTACTCAACACTTACATGACCCAGAGAACAAAGGATTGCCAAGTCAGTCAAAACTAAATTACTCCTGACCTTAAATTAGTCATTTTCATGCTATTAAAACCATGGCTAAATCACTCTTGAGAGATTATTTTGAGCTTATAAATCAGGTTTGTATTTATCCATATTTATGCTCACAACCTAGAACTTTGCACATACTTTAATGCATGTCTAATTATTTTCTAAAAGTTACCAAAGAGCTTAACTCATGGAAGTGTATTAAATGTGGAGTTTTATACATCTATGGGTCTGTCTCCAAAATGCCCAGTTTCCTTGTGAACGATATGAAAATACATAATAAAATCATGCAGACGTAAGATAAATAATTGAAGAACATTTCCTCAATGCCACTTTTAATTGCATAATCAGGCTGCCCTGTTGCAAACTTGAATTTTGAACATAGTTTTGTACCTGTCCACAGACTCTGCGCTCAGGGAAATAGCTCATGTACAAAATTACTTGGATGTGGGTTTGCAGAATCAAGCCCTTCATTAATTCTGAACAGATCTTGGCCTGTGCAGGTATTTTTCCTCAGTCATTTGGAAAGTTAACTAGTTCCCCATTCCCTAGGTACTTCCATTAAAGAGCTATTTTGGAAGGTGTAGGAGAGGTGTGTAAACACTTTCAGGGTTTAACTTTACGGCTGCCAGGAATGGAAACTGCATTTTCAAAACGCAGTCTGAGGTATCTGAAAAGCAACACACAGGGATAATGTATTTTTTTAAAACTTCCTGTGCATTTTCAAGAGTCTTCATAGTCTCTAAGTGTCCATTATCAATTATCTTGATTATATTTGTGGCACTTTATAATTCAGGGAAATGATCAGCTATCACTCAGACTCAACTGGTTCACCATTTCATCTGACACAGATGATTATTCTACAGAGAACACATTTAAAGATGTGTTTGGGTAGAATAAAATGGCTTTATTTCCCCCGTAGTTCTCACAGCATGAGGCTTGAAAATTTGAGAATGATTGAAGTGATAATAACAGGAATTTTAAGGTTAGGAGAAGAGTTTAAAACTTGAGATTATGAGAAGACTGGTAATAGGAGAGATGAATTATTTTGTTAAATGTGAAGTAGATCATGTTCAAAAATGTTCCTGTCTGATTCCTGGTTTGTCAGCCTCTGCTTGATGTCATGTGAAGTTAGGTACCTTTGATTCATGGAGTGTTGTGTAAACGTCTGTTGATCTCTATCTGCTCTGGTTTGCTATTCTGCCCTGAGGTTTGCTTTGAGTTTCAGGTTTGGGCAAACTGAAATTGTCAAAGAAAATTCACTTCAAATTGCAGCCTTTCAAGTGGTTTTGTTTCGAATCCATGCCAAACCTGAGATTTTGCATAGTTTCTTTTTGCATAATAGCCAAGCAAAAAGATAAATTGTGTCAAGCTCCTTTGGAATGGGGTTGAAGTTTATACGTTTGTGAACTATTAGAAAACTACCCCTGTAATTCATTATCAAGCCAGCTCAATGTTGAGAGGACTTGGAGGACAGCAGAATGCTGGGAAACTTCTGTGTAAGAGAATTGGAGGAAAAGAAGCATGTTCTTATTTCAGCTCCAAATGGACAGATGGTCATGACCTAATTCACTTTTTGGAGCACAGAAATTTTGGGCTTGAGTATGTGAACACTTGAGCTGCTGCCTCATCTCTGCAGTAAGTTCCTTCAGATCCAGAATAAAGCCAGTTGCTCAAGGAGAAGAGAAAGCTCATTTGAGGCAATGTCTGTATGTCTGTTCCTTGGATTAAAAAAAAAAAAAAAATTATATTTCAGTGGGACTCTTGATAGCATCATTCCCAGTTTTTATTTCATTCTTACACAGGGCTTCCAAGAGGAGTTCTCAGATTGTTGTCAGAGATCAGTGGGCATGTGTCAAATGAAATATAGATCCCCTTGTTTCTGGGGATCCCCTTGTTTCAACATATTTCTGTATCTAGATCTTAAAAACAGCCTTCAGCAGTGCTAACATAATTAATTGTTTGTATCAAGTGTTCTAATTACAGCAGTTCAGGTGGTTAGCCACCTAAATGACTGCATAATTATTTAGAAACACTTTTGATTGCAGTACTGGCATCCTCAAGTCCCAATTAAAAAAAAAAAAAAAAAAACCCAAACACAAAAAATTCAAACCCCAAAAGGTTGAGACTTTGAAGCACTAATAGCCATTGTCCTGTTAATTAGATCACCTTGTGTGCACTCAATAGTAAATGGCTGTCTTTTGCTCCAATCAGATATTCATTTGCTAATAACTTTCAGTGAACAAAGAGCTGATGATCTTTCAAAGGGGAGGAAAAAAAAACACTTTAAAATGGAGTTTTTCCATACGAAACTTTGATGGGCAGAGGAAGTTTTATTAATTTAATTTTGTAACAGAAGGAGTAAAAACAAAACTCAGTGCAGGCAAAATTCAAGACACTGTTATTAGTGGAAAATTGTCAAAGTCCATTCCAATATTTGAACTGAGTCTTCCCAGGATGATTTGCTGTTTCATGGGATTCATAGCATGGATATGCCATTCTTTAACAGTATCCTGGAAACCAGTTTACATCTTCTCTGAGACATGTGGTCTTCATTCTGCACCAGATGATGAAGTGGAGGGTATGTCTGCAGGGAAGAGTCCCAGTTACAGGGAGGAGAAAGGGCATAAACCAGATAAAATATATTCATTTTATAAGAGGATAAAATGTTTCTTTTTTGGAATCAAAAGTGTATTTAAACTGGAGGAGGGCAAACTGAAGCATATTATCATTTCAGGCTCAAATGCTTTCAGAATCTTTTGTTTCATAATGACTTTTAAAGTATTTTTCCTTTGTGTTAGGATGGAAACAAAGACAGGAAAATCAGAATTCCCCAGAGCATGAAGGCACAGATTTCCTCACTTACATTGAAAACAGAATTTTTTCCTGTTCTTTAATAGTAAGTCATAAGCAATTGGTATATGAACACTTTCCTTCTGTTCATCCACTGGCTGAGCTGAAGGTCTGCCAGAAAAATAAAAACACCAAGAGATAACATCTTTTCCTGAAAGTACAGAAAAAATGCACAGCCTTTGAACAGAAAGTAGTTTCTCAATGAGCAACTGAAATCTCTTGAAATAAGTAGCTCAGCAAAACTTCTGGTTTCAGTGATTGTTTTCACAAGTGATGCTTGCAACTCTTAGCAAGATATTTATTTCTATAGTAAACTATTGATAAGCTCTGCATATTTTCAGTATTAGGCAAGTGAGACCTGTAGGATTTTTATGCATGTTCTTACATGAAATACAGGGTGGAAAAATAATACGTGTCTGTGGTCACATAAAGTTCCCTGTGAGGTTCTATGAGTATGATCGCTGTTGTCTGCAAAATAGTTCATGCACACTAATTTTTTTTTTTTCAAAAGATACATGATTTTTTTTTTTTTGTCTGGTTTTGAAATGGCAGTTCCTCCAGTGGCAAAGCAATATCCTTTCTTGGCACATGGGTTTGTAGAAACTGGCGTTGGAGCTCAAAATGGGTTGAGATGGAAGTTTGTAAGGACCTTGTGAGAATATCTGTGGGTTTGAGAAGACCTTTTAAAAGGAGAATTTGCAGGTGATCAAAGAGGAGATCAGTTTGAGGACCAGTTTTCAAGGGTCTTTTCTGCTGGTATGAACTGGTTGTTGTGTCCCAAGGCTTGACACAAAACACTGGTGGAGGACAAGGTCATTTTCTTTGAAGATGGCAAGTTCCACCTACTCATAAATACGTCTGCATCCAGGTAGGATGCTCAGGATTCTGTGCCATTGTGTGGAGGGCCATGTAAAGCTCTACTGAGTCTTCTTGCTGGGATCTCCTCAGGATCCCAGGTGCCACCAAAACTTTTTTTGCCTTTGGGAGCTGACAGTGACCAGGATCTTTTATTTCCTCTGTGCTCTGCTACCTCTGGGAACGATTAGGATTTATTTCCTCTACTCTGTCTCCCCACAAGAGTGTCTTAAGAGTCCAGCCCTGTTCTGTGTTGTCCTACCATCACCTTTTAGTGGCCTTTTTTCAGTTCCTGACTGAACCTGTTCCTTTGTGTTCCTGAATAGGGTATTTTCCAAAGCTGTTCATAACTGTGCTCTGATGTTCATGGTCTAGCACCTGCCATCCTCACAGGGCTTTTTGTGCTCCTTTCTAACACTTCCACAAACAGACCTTCCCATTCATTCTCCATTCTAGCCTGTCTAAGCATTTCCATTAGGAATCTCTTGTAATTACTGGTAGCATGATTTAAAACACAGGCAGAAAAATAATGAAAAAAAATGTTGTAGGATTTCAGTCTCCCCTTGCAATTCCACAGAGAGCAGTACTGTGCTCTCTCTTCCCTACACCAGAGCCTGGTGTCCCTGCCAGGCCATGGGCATTGCATCTGGTACCCCTGAAGGTGCCTGGAACAAAGACAGGGCTGGAAGAGGCTAAAATTGCTCTGCTACTCCAGTTGGAGAGAGAAGCCTAGAAGCTGAACACTGACAAATTTAAATAAAAAATAAGGCACTTTTTGACAGTATATAAAGGTCTTTCTATCAAGGCCAGATGCCTTTCTGGAAAGTTACTTTAGCCCTACACAAGGTTTTTGGCTCAGGGCAAGGGCAGCTGTGTGAAATGCAATCCCCTGCGCTGTTGAGCAGGTCACATTTATGATCTAATGGTCCTGTTGGGCTTCAGATACTGCGGGTGTCTTGCATTGTTGAGTATCTGGTGAACAGGGAGCTAATTCCTACACGGATTGCTCAGGTGCTCAGGAGAGGAGGAGCAGGGAAGGTGGAGAGGGAAGAGTGCTTTGGGAAACAGCCTCTGCTCAGGGGTCAGTGACATGGCAGTTTATCCCAAGCCTGCAGAGGAGTATCCCTTGCTTCTTATCACCAGTAAGGGATAAACATACTGTCACTACTCTTTTCCTTTCTTTTCCTGCTGAGTCATTCCATAAATGAAATACGACTTCATTTGGGACTGCTAATTGCCTTAAAATCCCCGTGACACCTCCATGACTTAGACAGGTTTTACACCTATTTTATAGCCATATAAACTAGAGCACAGTCAGGTATAAGAACTTGAACAAGATCGCCCAGAAACACAGAGACCAGTTAAATCAATCAGTTCAAGAACCCAGGAGTTGTGTTTCCATAGCCCCTGCTGCAACTACTAAATCACAAGAACTACTAAGGAAAGATCCTGCCAAAAGCCACTGTTTTTTGTTTTTTAAAACCACAAGAAGCATTTTGCTTAATTCCACGGGGTCTCTCCCTAGTACTTGGTGCAGATTAATTAATTATGTATTTTTTAAAAGAGTTGTAAAGCCTTGGGCAGCCCAAAAGACATTGAAGTTTTAATTCTCAGAACTATTCCCTGACTTGACTGTTATCCAGTTTCTATTCAGGCAAGATAGGAATTAAGATTAATGACCCCAAACAAACTGGTATTTCAGAGAATCAGTCTTTGCCAGGCATTATATTCTCATGACAGAAAATCATTGAGGCATAAATACAGCGCTCAGTCATTGGTGTATATTAACAACACCACGTTGTTCCCATAAATGCTGAATACAGCCAAGAGGAAAATGAAGTCTTAAAGTTCATTAATTTTGGTTGTGGCATTTTTTTAAAGTGAGCAAACTAGGACCTATGGAAGAGGGCTGTCCCATTCCTGTGCTGCACAGATGTGAAGGTTATTCAGATTCCAGAAAGGCATCTCGGGGAAGTTGTTTGGGATTGGTGATGGCTGTTTCTGCAGTGTCTTTTACCAGCTAGATGGTCTGTGGATATTTTTTAAAAGGTGAATTCATGAAGACCAAGTTTTGAGCAGAGATAAGTTAAAAAAAAAAGAATTACTTAGCTGCTAGGATCAGTGAGTGTTGTAATATGTGGGATAAAAACGTGTCATTATCTGTCCACATCCCAAGAAGGGGTTTGTGGCTTGAGGGAGTTTCTAAGCAAATGAGAACTGGCATGGAGACAGGAGCATTTCACCTATCCTGGGACCAGCACTTGTGATGGTCAGCGCTAACACAGGAAGTTACTGTGGCAATTTCAAGAAGCTGTTTCCTTAGAAAAGAAAAAAGAAAATCTTTCTGTGTTTTCATTTCTATGCTGAAAAGACATCCCTGTGACATCATCTTGTTTGTTCTGACATTGCAGAAAGAATGGAAGAAATAAAATGGCAGAAAAGAGACCAGGAACTTTTATTTTGCTGCCAACAAAAAATAGAGGGAAGATGTAACCACAATATCCAATGGCTACTTTAGTTCTCAGAAACAGTTCAGCGGATGAGTTGTTGTTCAAGGGCAGTTGGGCTCCCAGACACAAGAGCATTCTGTAGTAAGCTTAATTACTCATTTTAATTATGCATTTTAATTAGCAGGGAACTAACACAGTGCTTTTCTCCCACTTTCTCAATAAACCCACTTTGTAATATTACAGAACAAACTTGTAACTGAAAACTCCAACTGTCTGTGGTTGAGAAAAACAATTCCAAGTTCAGGGCTTTTCTTCTTCATGAAATCACATTCAGTGAGCAGGTCACATCCACCCCGATCATTTTCAGGAGCTTTTTATTTACTTTATTCTGTTCCTGGACAACATGAAGAAATCACCCTGTGCTGCTGCTTCTCCCAGTGGTGTTTCCTTTGCCAATATATTGTCTGGCCTGTTGTTCCCTCTAAATGATGTCCTCTTCTGGCAGTTTCCCTCAGAGCTGTTGTCCTGTCCCTGTCCCTAAATTTCCTGCTGTAGGAAATCTGCTTTCTTTCACTTCAGGGAAGGTCAGGTTAGAGGGGCAGGTAGAAGTAGAGGCAGCTGTGTTCTGGAACAAATTCAGAGGCAGTAGTGTGTGTGGGATGGGTGGGTGGGTGAAGACAGCAAATGCCACAAAATCTTCAGCAAAATAACCAGCTCCCAGAAAGCAGCCCCTCACAAGCTGTACTCTCTGTGCTCTCTCACTTGTGTACTCTCTCCTACCTGGGACTGTACCTGCAGAGCAGAGATGTGCCGAGTCTGCAGCATTCCTTCGCAAGCTGAGGCTGTCAGCAGAGCGTGGTGAAGCCAAATAGGCCTCCAGGCTGCTCTGTTTTGAGAGGAGCCAATCCTAATTTATTTGTAGCTTTGAGCCAAACACGGGCTTGAAAAAGTTCAGGTGAGGATATGGTTATAGAATAGAGATGGGGTATGTTTAAGGTGGAGTTGTGATTAGGAATAAAGGGAAAAGTAAAGTTGTGCCAACACTTTCTGAAATGTTCCCTCAGGTTTCAGTGCAAATAGCATCTTATATAATTTCCATGGTGTAAGTGGTGGAAATGCTCCAGGAGTATCTGTTCTTTACAAGGCTTTGATGAAATGTTACAAGACTGGAAACCTCTCATATTATATTTATGTTGTACTTCTCTGCTGCTCCTGGCTTGGGATGAGCTCTGGAACCAGAATCATTGCCTGACAGTTCCAGGTGTTTGCATGTCAGACTCAAGCTGCAACCTTCTCTTAACTCATGTGGTTTAAAAGGCTCAAGGCATTCTGTCTGGCTTGGCTTAGCTGAAGGCAATATTTTCATTTATAGGGAAGGAGATTTTTTTTAAATTTGGACATTGCAGCTTCCCTCGGTTTTAAAACCACATTACATAAGCTCCTTTCCCTTGTGATGAGAACCATGTCTCTCCACCACTTTTCTCCAGCAACACTGTGTGTGTGACTTCATATGGACCAACTGCTGCATCTGCCTGTGAGAAGCTCTCTAATTTTATCTTTCTGGTTTCTCTTTTCCCACCTTTCTTGTCCTTTGCTTTCAGTGCAAATAAGATTTCCTTTAAATTTTGCCTAATAAAATATCAGCCCATTTGAGATAATTGTACATGGAAAAAAAAATTAAAGTTTGGACTAGGAATTGGTGTTCTTCCCAGCAACAGAGCGGGAAAGTGAATAATCTTAATCAAATGTGATGGGAAAACAGAAAAGCAGATGGAGGGCTGAGCTCTCAAATAACTTCTGTACATTTCAGTTGCCATCACTGATCTAGTCCCTGTTTGTGCTGGCTCAGAAACCAATGCCAGGTGGACAACCCCGGAGCAGATGATGCTGTATGTTACTCTGGGCTGGGGTTACCACATCACCCAGTGACCCGTATTAAACCAGAGTTAATGTGACTCTGTGTGTGTTTTCCTGCTAAGCAATCAAAACCTGACAAATGAATGAAGCTCAGCAGCAACCCAAGCATTGTGAGTGTGTGTCCTCAAACCAGTTTTGGGTCACAGAGCTATAATTCACCTTACTGAAGTGGCCTTGATTTTCCACAACCCGTGATGTTACACTGAATTACTTCTCTAATCCATGACACCTGAATAAACGTCAGGAAAACCAGTCTGGAATGCATGTTCCACTATCTGCAGTCACCCTGCAGCACAGCCTGGGCAAAGTCCATCCCCTGATCCCTACACTGAAGTCTATTCTAATGATTAAAAAATGCTGCTGGACTGAAAAGTGCATCCAACTGATAACAGACCCTGTGAACTGGGCCTCAGCGTGGCCTGCAATAGTTGTAACTCTGCCCAGCGTTAGAGTCCATTTAGGCATCTCTTTTTCACTTAAAATATTCCCTTACTGCTCCAAAGCATATTAAGCTGGAAGTTATCAGACTCCATACAGAAGAAGAAAAAGAGTACATCTGAACTGGCCAACACCAGCTTTTAACAAACAGAATGCTGTATCAAAGAAAGAATATAAAAACATCCCCATGGGATAGTTTCTGCAGTTGCTTTGGATGTCATCATCTCTATTTCCTCCTCTGGTTAAATTATTTTCAACAAAAAAGAAAATGTTTGGCTTCTTTGGCTTAAGCTACTGCCTTCCTGCAGTTAATAATTATAAAAAAGCCAGTCTTAAATCCATCCAAGTGTTTTAGCTGAAACTGATGCCTTTCAGAGCTGTCTGAGCCCCGAGCAGAGGAGCAAACCCAGGCTGCAGTGGCACTTGGGCACACAGCTGTCCCGCCAGGCTCTGCACCCACACAGGCACAGCCAGAACCTGCAGAGAGGAGGCTGAGCCAGCCAAGAGCCATCCAAGAGAGGTCCCCTTCCCCAGCCCTTCCAGAGTAGCTGCCAAGTGATTTTAAGCATCCCACCAGGGCAGGGACTGTGTGAACATCCCTGATCCAGGACCACCACCCACTCCCCTTCCTCCCTGCCCTACCACAGCCACGGCCCAGGAGCCAAACCAGGAATGACTCCTTGTAATTAAGGATAGGTTTGAGCCCTTTTAAAGCTGAGCATCCTGCTGAGAAGACCTTGAGCAGCGAGGTAAGGAACTCATGCTGCTTGGCTTCAATAGGCTTGGGTCCTGTTGAAGACACAGTTAGAGATGATGTCAGTACCATTTATGGATCCAAGGATATGTTATTTCAGTAGACATTTCATGGTATCCATTATAGTTACAGATGTTGCAAGCTTCAGTTACTAATTTATGTGCTCATAACTTTCCCAAAGCCAGATCACTTCTGTTCAAACATCATTTTGTTCTCCTTTGCAAAGCGTTTTAGGGGAGGGTTTTGACAAAACCTTATTTCCTGTTGTTTAGGCTAAAAGATGGAAAAGCATGGAATTGTGTGTCAATAAAACTCTAATTATATTCTTTTGAGCATAACATACAGACAAAACAACCCACCCAGTACTTACCACCCACCCTGCCTCAGTGTGGTGGACTCCATCCTTATGAGGTCTAGAGCTTAAGCTTGGGTTTCTGCATAATTTTTTTTTTTAAATAATTAAATTTTTTGAAGTGCTGGAAAGCATCTCCGTGTGTGTGGGTGTGTGTGGGTGTGTGGGTGTGTGCCACTGCCCTCTGGTGCACAGATGCAGCAGAGTTTGGCTGCTCTGTCTGGCACCCACCCACCCCTGTTCCTGCTTGGAGCAAGTGCTCAGGGCCTGCTGTTTGGGAGCCAGGCTGTGAAAGGAGTTCAATCCTCCCCCCCGAGGGGCTTAGAAACCACAACCTCTGTGCAGATCTGTCTCTTTCTGTCTCGTGTCCACAGAAAATGCCACATAGAAAGACTGTGCAACTGTGGCATCCATCACACCCCCCTCAGGCTGCTGTCTCATCAGCTGCATGTCCCAAAATATCCGGGAGATTCCTTGTGAGTGGTGCTGTGCTCCTGCTGAGAGCTACCAAAGCAGGCCCTGGAGCTTCTCTGTCCTTTGGTTCTCTCCTGGTGGATGTTTCTGGCATGTGACCAACTGATACCTGCAAGGTTGAAAGACTTTTGCCTGATCCAGGGGGATTGGGATAAGACAGAAGGTTTAGCAGGGTAAATACATTGGGCTGCATCCAGGGATAAATGTAACCTGGTCAGTAGCAGCTGTAATTATCCATTATGGATATCAGTGGTTGGAAACCTATGGAAATCAGCTAAAGTCTCAAAAAATGTTTAGGATCACGGCCACACTGCCCCAACCCCCCATCAGGAGGACAGCTCTGCTTGCTGTACAGAGCAGGAATTTATCTCATCTGGAGCTGCTCTCTATCACCTGGAGCTGCTGTGCTCCCTGGGGACTTATTGGGGCAATTATGATGACTTATCCACATTTCACTCTATGGATTTGCATCTTTTCACGCTATTTTTCCACCAAAGTCGGGTTTCACACACTTCTGACTCTCAGTTTAACACTAGTGACCATCAAATCTGAGCAGTCACTTTTATTTCAGAATTTTCTCCCAGTGTGATTAGTGTGAGTTTTGCCACTTGGAACATGGTGATATCAAGTGCTTTGGAATGATAGTTGGGTGATCTTCTTAGCTGTATTTCACAAATAAATGACTTTTCTCTCTAAAAGTGAGGCCTGTTCAACTGTGCATCAAGTTCCAAGAGTTCAGTGTCATGGTTTTGAACATTTTAGCTCAATAACAAACTGGAAAAAGTTCTGTAGCCCAAATTTCAGCTGAAGGAGGGGAATTAGGAGGAAAGTACTGCCTTGGTTTGGTTCCATCTCTGACTTATTTAAGTTTGTCTATTTAAGCCTGTTTAAACAGTGCCTGAACCGTCTCATATAGATTAGCCTAATAAAAAAAACCTCAAATATATATATATGAAGTTTCACATTGTTTATTTCTAGGGGATGATTTCAAGTTTTTATCATAACTGCTTTATCTTAGCAAGGGAGGTAGGCTAACCCCTTAACCTTAAATTTTGATTCTTTTCTGGTTATTAAAAAAAAAAAAAACAGTTGTAGGGGCTGACAAAGAGCTCTCTATCAAGTCTGTGCCATTTGCAAGAGGAGCGTCACCTCTGTTCCAGTCAGCAGCCACAGCAGCTCAGCCGGGCCCCTGAATGTCAAGCTGAGAGCTTTTTCTTTGTCCATAATAAATTCCTGCAGGCTAAACCACTGGCAGCCCATCAGTGACACTCCTGAAATCCCTCTGGTGGGCTCACCCCGGTGTAAAGGTTCCTCCTCAGCAGTGCTGCTGATGGTGTGCAGCAAAGGTGGCTCCTTGGCCGTGCTCCCCCTGTCTTGCCCTCTGTGTGTGTGCCTGTGGGAGTGTATTTGTGTGGGGGTGTGCATGGGTGCACACAGATAAATGAAATGTGCCTGTATGGGTGGGACAGACACCGGTTTGTGCACGTATTTAATATTCTTGTGGGACTCGAAGTAGAAAGAGCAAGACAAAGCTACTGAAAGCTTATTTAAAAAGCCTGTGCCTGTGGTGTGTCACCCAAGCAGAAGCCCTCAGACACAGGGTGGGATTGTTGGGGTACAGGGCCAGGAGTTGGACTCAGTGATCCTGATGGGTCCTTTCCAATTCAGCATATTCCATGATTCCATGATAAGCACTATTTTTTCCCAAAGAATAATTATAAAAATGAAGAATTATGCTAATTCTTAAAACACCGTGCCTGCTTGTTTAGCCTTTATTTCCTTCACTTTGAAATAATCCACTGTAACCTTTCCACTTTTGTCTCTAAACTTTCACCCAAGTAGGTGGTCAAGCCAATACTTCCTTTTCCCCAGCCAGGCATACTGGGAAGAGGCAGCAGATTGTGTTTTCAGGAGACTTGAGAATCTTGCTGGAAAGTTTTGCCAGGGTTATCATCACATGTCAAGGATGATGTTCATATAGAACATAGATTTCCCAACAATGCAGCTTCCTTGGAAAGGAAATTTGGTTTTCTTTAGTTCACTCATTTTGAGTGAATAAAGGAGTCCACAGGGAAGGACTTAAAGAAAATACTCATTCTTAGAATGACCATGTTCCTACTTCCTCTCTATGCTGCCAAAATTCACTGTAAAGAAGAGGTGTGGTCATTAATTGCCATCCAAGTGGCACAATTAACGTTCTGTAAATTCAGGATCCTCTGGGTGAAATGATACAACTGAGTTTAAAAATGTCCAGTTCTGTGTTTTAATACCTGTACAGACACACACACCCACATGTGCTGAGAGGGTGTGTTGTGCTCATTTTAATTTACTTTTTTTTAGGATGTGACACTGTGATTTGTCTTTCCTTCTTAGAGAGCTCAAAGTACTTTTTAAAGGACTTAATTTCTGTGCAGTAGAGCTCATGGGCAAACACTCATTGGGTAAATGCAAAATAAGGAATGTACTCATGGTTCTAAAAACATTTTTCATTCTTCAAACTGATGCTGGTCGTGTGCATTGACAGTAATCCTGTCTAATCCCCTCCACATGTATTATCTTTGTACACCTGCTTTCATTGTCTCACCAGTTTTGAGTACTCAGAATCAAAATTTGCAGGAAGGCAAAGCAGCAGAACAAGGCATTAATGCACACACAGCACGCTGCACTGCAGTTTTGCACTGTAAAGATAAAACATAGTCCTAGATTTTGGTGCTTGGAGTCAACATCTTCCCTAAGACATTTTCCTCCTTCCTGCCCACCCGCCAGCTGATGTCTGTCTGTGTTTGTGTTCCTTGGCAGACTGACTGAAGCACACAGAACAGCTGTGAAAGTCATCAGGAGAATGCAGTATTTTGTGGCCAGAAGGAAGTTTCAGGTAAGCAGCAGGATTAATCACAAGTGCCGCTTGTGAGCTTGTGTGACATTGCGGGTGCTCTCAGAGTGGACTTGTCTTGGTGAGTGTGGTTGTAAGAAGTCAAAGGAGTTGGTCAAGTTCTTGGTTCACAACTTTTGTGGATTTTTCAGTGGCGTGGGAAAAATTATCAATGATCCATGGGTGTAGTAGGACACAAACCCCTGAATTTCTGGAGTCAGCATCGTTACTTTTTACTTCTTTTTTCTTACTGCACTTGTTTTTTGGGGTTCTGTTTGTTTTACTGCACTCACCGATACTTACCCATACACTAGTAAAAACACCTCTGTCAGGGTGTATGCAAAAATACTGATCATAAGAAGAATGTTATCAATCATCTGATCAATTAGGGAATGTTCAGTCCCATGCTATGTATGGCTCACAGATCAATAGGCCTCACTGATGAGTACTATGGGTGCAGAGTTGCTTTCACAGGCATGACCCACATTTCCACATGTGTTTCCCAAAAAGGGACCTCATAGGCCATATTTTATAAAATTGTGGAGCATCTGCTTTCTGGAAATTTGCTGTCTTTATGAAGCATTCAGTTAATATTCTCAGTCAGGTTACAAAGTGCTCAAACTAAATGTGCAGCATTGAAAATACTATTTCATTTTGCCTGTTTAGTGAAACTTCTTATGATAAAACTTGTTTGGAATGTGGTCCTGATATCATCATTCTCATCATCCATGGGCTGGAAATGCCATGGAAATGAAAAATTAACTTCTGGACTGATTTTCAAAGCCCTCGTTATTTCCATCTCAAGGTTCATGCTTTTTTGTCCAAAAGGATCCACTGCAAGTTAATGGCCTTTCATAATCCTTTTGGAGAGGTTTTAAAAAAATAAATCAAAAACTTACATTTCGGGGAAGTTTGATTAGAGCTGAGCACTTAAATGCAAGGGATAGAAGTCTGAGATAAGCTCCCAGCACTCAGAAGACTCTGAATTAGGGCAGACAGCATAGCTTGTATATTTCCTAATCCCATGCAGACATGTATCTTCAGATAACCCTACCTTTTGAAAGAAATCTAGGAGAAGCCAGTTTGTTAAACTCAGCAAAAAAACAGGAGAACAGTATTATATTGTAAATACACCAGAGAAATAAACACTATGGGAAATTTAAAAAAAAAAAAAAAAGAAAAAAAGAAAGAAAAAAAGAAAATAGAGACACCAGTTCTGGAAAATAAAATCAGTTTTTAAATGAGTTAGGTTAAAAATTAGGATATTTCAAACCACCAGAGACCTAATGTTCTGGAGCTGTCAGCCAGTAGCAGTCATGCCAACTCTTAAAAACTGAATTTCATCAATCTACGGAGAGAATTCTGTGAGTCAGTGACAGGGAAAAAGAAGAAGAAGGAATAATCTTTTGTTTCTTCCTTTCTTGGGGCCATGAAATACAGTTTATAGGACTCGCCATGCAAATAAGATTTTGGGAGTTCAAAGCTGGGCAATATTATTTAGTTTTGCATGTTGACTGTGGAACACTGAGCTCAAATGGCCAGGATTTGGGATTATGAGCAGAATGAAAGTTGAAGGAGTTGTTCAAGTTCTGCATTTACCACACTTCCCTGGAAGCCCATTACCTCCTGGCTTCAGTTGTATCGTTCTAGCATTTCCTAATAAAAACATGGCAGGGGATTGTGCCAAAGTTTGGCAGGACATAAGATGCCCAGATCTAAAGCTTTATGGAAAAAGAGGGCGGAAGAATGGTAGAAGCTGGAGGGATATTTTTACTCAGCTTCAGAGAGGACTCAAGCAGATTGAAGTGTCCAGCACTTTGCAACTCCAGGACTCAGAGCTGATGGTTTGGTGAAAGGGATAACAGACAGAGGACTTCTTTTGAGGGGTAAAAGAAATTTCACTGGGAATGAGCAGAATTAATTATGCACATTGTAGCCCATGGGGGAGAGGGGAGGGGAAGACTCCCCAGCACATCCAGGCTCTGCGCCATGCATGGTGTTTAAATAGAGACTGTCCAAAGGAAAGGACACAGGATTTAGCCAAAATGCTCTCCAGGCACCCCCACTAGTCCATCTGAAGAGTGATACTGGCACTGCTTCTCGGGGGTGAAGACAATAGGCTGCTTTTCTGGCCAGAAATAGTGATGTGTCAGCGTCTGCAAAATGTGGAGCTGGGGAAGAAAAAAAAACCCAAAACCTAAACGATAAACTGAAAGCTGAAACTTCCCTTCCCTGCAAAGCCTCTGCTCCCAAATGCACTCAAATGCACACACACACCTCCAGAGCCACAACTCTTCTGAAAGTGTTGGTGCAGGTAAGCGCTGAGTGCAGGGGAGGCGTTTTGTCATGAAGAGCTCTTGCTTCTTCAGTCATTTCACAGGATTTGTTTCCATTCCAGTTCCATGCTTTCATTTGAAATTTCTAGGATCGTGTGGCTGCCTTCCAAGCATGACTCCAGCACATACTGTAGGTGTTCAATGCATGTGTGCAGTGGTGCATGCTAATGGATCTGGCTGAGGCTGTGACAGAGTGCAAACAGACAACAAGATGACTAATGAGCTGTTTTCAGTAATTCCCAATTACTAGATTTGCAGTTTACCTTTGCTTTTTTGTCCCCCTTCTTTTCTTGAGTCAGAGCCAAAGAGGGAGACATCTTGCCCCACATTTACCATAAGGGTTCTCAAAATGCTGATCTTTCCAAAAGGCTGTGATTTGTTTTTGAACCTACACACACACATTGATTTTACTTGCTAAAATTCCACGGTGCTGCACTTTTTATAACCACACGACTTCATGCAAATTCTCTAGACTTGTTTCAAAATTCAGCCGCAGTAGTTGCAGCAAGAAACTGAAGCTTGGCGGAAGCATCTGGATTCTCCTTAGGATGGGAATAAAGCTGGGCAGGTGGCAGTTTTTTCACTCTCTTGCATTTTTTATCTGTCCTTTTTTATTTGAATTGCACCTTTTTTTCTGATCTCGAAGGTAGGTTCTTTCGTGAGAAAGACAAAGGAGCCCAAACAAAACCTACGTGTGGCAGTCCCCTGACTTGTGCAGAGCATCTGTCCTCCCTGTTCCTCAAGCAGCAATATTTCTGTCACCAGACATCTTTGGTCTTCAGAGACATTTGATTCTGGGCCCAAGTGTTCTGAGTTGGGCCAATCCCTGGGGTTCAGTCCCCTGATGTTATGATTAACAGATGGCTTTGGAATGAGCCAGGAGATACTGCACATGAGAGTCCCAGATAAATTATCCATCCTGGGTTCGTGTTTCCCAAATACACTGGGAAGGGCTAATATTTTGCTCAGTATGGAATAACATGAAGACCTGACTCTAACTGACAGTAATGGGAATCACTTGGCTGCATCTCCACAAAAAATATTCACTCCCAGAACAGCTGCATACTTTTTATTCATTACAACAACTGTTGCAAAATGGCAGGCAAATAAGCTCTGGGAGATAAAAAAACCCAGAGTGAATGAAGGCCTGTTTGAAATAAGAATCCAGTTTGACCAATACTCACCTTTCAACTTGCTGCCTGCCTCCTTTCCCAGCAAGCTCGGAAGCCGTACGATGTCCGTGACGTGATTGAGCAGTACTCCCAAGGACACCTCAACATGATGGTTCGCATAAAAGAACTTCAAAGAAGGTAGGCCCTGTCTACCTCATGAAATATCTGATTTCTCTAGTGCCAGCTGGCTTTAGGAGGGATGTGTACTTAATGAACAGTAATTGTCCAAAATTGCAAGCACAACAGGGAGCACAATATCTGGAGGATTTAACTTGGAGCCATTTTTAACCCTTTTTATGGCCAAGTTTACAATTATCCTTTATTCTCCTCTCCTTTTTCTCCAAGTGGAATTAAAAGAAATGAAGGTGCATGCTGTGAAGTTTACAGTGTGATCCAAGCTTTTCTGTCCTCTTCTTAGAAAAGGAAAACTTTTCAAATAATGATTTACCTTTCTGTTTCCACTCTGTGGTTCTCCACAAGTGAGAGAAATCTGTTTCGCTTGTGCTGCAGTATCTGGAACTTTTCCCTGCCCACATTCCTCCATGCACACACTTTCTCCAAGTTTGGGGTTTGAAGCTGAAATATTTTGCCACAAAACTATTCTCTTCTTTTCCAGCACAAAGTGCTTTTCTCTTTACAAATTAATGCTGTGGACAGGGACACCAGAATGAACTCCCCCGGCCCTTAAATGAAATGAAAAAGAAAAAAAAAATCTTTTGAATGGAATCTACTGTGTCAACATATATAGATATTAAATCTGCCTGCATGAGGCTCTAAGAATAGTTGGAAATGTTATTAAGAAGTCATTCTGTTTGTGTAGTCTTTGTTATTAGATTACATAGGACACAGGAGAACTATGTTTTAGTTACAACTTGAAAGTCTGAGAAATATTAGTACTCACGAAAATAACAATAATAATATGGTTTGATTTTGGAGAAAAAACTTTAAAAAGCTGAACTGTTGACTGTATGTGCAGAAAGTCATGCTGGTCTCATGGTTTTGCTTGTTTTGGTTTGGGTTTAGAGCTACTGTAAATTCTCATGTAAATTATGCTCCCGTGCTTAGCAACAGAGTTTAAGTTGCTTGGTAATTGCTCTGCTGGTAATTCTCTGTTTGTTTCTCAGGTTGGACCAATCTTTGGGAAAGCCAGGTCTTTTCCTCCCAGGTATAGTGACTGCATTTTATGCAAAATTTTTCTCTTCATAACTTTGGGAAAATACCCTTGGCTACAGTAGTGTGGATTTAAAATCCAGCCAATTATGCACAAGTGTAATTCTGTTAATAAGCCCTGGAATGCCCATGCAAAGATAAATACAGGTGGTAGTGGAATAAATGGAAATTAAGAATAAATGTTAAGATGTGTATTAGTACATGATGAGATGGAAACATCCTGAGGGAAATCATTCCACAAAAATATTCTTACTAAATCTTTTGGGCTGGGATTAGAATATATGCTGATTCCACTTAAAAAGGTTTCTTCCTTTCTGAACTCAAGACCCATATCCCCAAGTGACTTGGAGAACAACTGAGGGTGGCAAAGTAATTTCAGAGCTTCTAAAAAAATGGCATGTTGTCAGTGGTTAATATTATCAGAACAAGGAATATCATTCAAAACACATTTTCTACATCTGATTGCTGCAGAAGGCTCAATAGGACAATCCTTTTTCCCTGTAGCTGGTTTTGGACCACAGAAAAAGAATCTGTCAGCTTGAATACTTCTATAAATATTTTTACATGGGAATTCATTCCACAATGTGCAAGCTAAATTTATGGAAAAACATCCCTTACCTCCAAGAATGTATTATTTTATTTCAAGTATAGCATTGCCAAACTGGAACTGCAATTTATGCTCAAAAAGACTGGTGTTAGAAGCACTTTTTATCAAACAGTTTCTGGTTTCAGAGGAGATGAATAATTAGAAACTCATTGTAAAATAATGTTCTGAGGAGTTCAAGAAGCTGAAGACGTTCAGGAAGTTTGGTCTCACCAAATCTTGAGTCAAAAGGGTCATGGAAACTGCAGGGATGGTCTCAGGTGGGCCTGTGGCTTTGAACCAGCATTGGAAAGAATCTAAAGGAACTGACTGGAAAAGGTGGTTAGGGGTGCAGAAGCTGGTGAGCTCAGTTAGGGGTTTGCACGACCAAAACCAGAAGTTATTTGATCTAGTAGTTATTTTATCTAAGCCCTCCACAAATCCAAAAATAAGATAAGTGGTTCCAGAGAAATGGTCTGCAGAACTAAACCTCATTTGCAGTTACTCCTGATGTTATCCAACCTGCCTTTACTCCCAGGATTTTCCAAGTGGTGAACAGCGATGAGTGGGTGCAGTATTTGTCTGTTTGGGGCAGAAGCAGGTTTTTGCACCGTTCTTCTCTTCTAGAAAAAGGGTTATCCCTGAGTTTTCCTCAGAATTCATGGCTTATTCTACACTGAACATGGATTTTCAATATAATAGTTCTCCAGGCATTGCTAAAGCCCTCATTTTTACCAGTATGGGTGTTTCCCCCAGACTGTGTTATTTCTGTACTGATGGCAAGCAAAAAAGAAATGACAATGCAAAGAAAATTAAACTGCCAAGGATAAAAACATGAAAAGAATTTTCCTTTCCAGCTCCTTTTACTTTTTTCCTTGTTTTATTATACTCCCATTCAAAGAATCTTAAGGTCTGATTCCAAGCCCATTGAAATGAATGGGAATCTTTCCAGTGACCTCAGTGGCTTTGGATCAGGCTGTTACTGAAACCCTGTTGTGGACTTTGATAATATTATATAAAGCAATTGCAGCCTGTCTATGGTATTATTACCTTTCAAAAGTGAATGATGTCATATAAGACCCAGAATCTGAATTCACTGGAAGCAATTATTGTTATTTTTCAAGTTAGTTTCTCTGAGATAAAAAGCACTAAAAGCTGTGTTAAAACAAGATAAGGATACGAGAAGAGAATAAAAGCCATGCTGGGTCAGAGCAGTCCTGACTCCAATGGAGCCAAGACCAAGGTGTTTTGGGAAATGTGTAAAAAAAGCCTCCAACCTTCCCGTCAGCTTTCAGCCCTTTGCACATCAGAGGCTTCCTGACAAGGTTTCAATGTATGTAGTGTCCAAAATGGTTTGTCCTCAACCAAATTGCCTAATTACCCCTTTAAATTTATAACATGTGCCATATTTTGTACAAAGAATTCTCATAATTTCACCCTCACAAGTGCATAATGTGAGGAATTTTCCCTTTTTGTTTGTTTTGGTCTTGCCATCTACCTTTCTTTGAAACTTCTACAAGCAGGAGTGGATTTAAAAACACTAAGGTAATTAATCAATTTTCCAAGGACCTGGACCCCGCTTTTAGGAGTATACTCTGAGTTTCATTGGAAGCCTGTCCCAGTGTTCCAGGGGACACAATTTTGTCAGATGAAACGGATTCCTGGCATAATAAACACATGCCTTAGTAATGGAAAGCATTGATGTAGAGGCAAAGAACATATTAATTATATCTATGGAATCAACAAAGTAGACACACACCATGACACAAATAAAGAGAGTGTCACACTTGACCTTCACTATGCACGATGGAGTTAACTGCTTTTGAGTGCAGTTTTTGAGACTTACTGTAGCTCTTCAGGGGCAAAGGTGAAGAATAATGCTAAGGTAAAACAAAAGATCCAGTGTCTGGGTTCAGAAAAGTACACAAAAAGCTGATGTTTATCAGTAGTTTATCTGAACCTCTTGGTTCTGCATGACAGGGGTGGGAATGCCTGAAGAAAAGGGCTTTCTTGCAAAATTTTGACCAGTCCATTGTTTGCTTTTTTTTTCACTAAGTGCCACCTAAGCTTTCTGATGCTTTTCTCTTCCCATCTGTTAAGAAGAAATTGGGTCCCTGTATCATTTAAAGTGCAATAAATATGCTCATCTTAATTTTTATCTTTTTAAAGTCAATTAATATTGGAAATGAGAGGTACCCCTATTTCTGCAGGAGCTGATTTATCCCACCCCTCCTGGAGATGAAAATATTTTGGCAGTTTACTCTTTAGGCTGTCCAAAGGAAACCACAAGTGCCTGATCCAGGACCATGCCTTACATTTTTTTAATTTCTTCTAACAATCAGCTGTAAAAGGCTCTGACTGACAAGAAAAGGGGCTCCAACCAAAAGTCACCATGCCTGAGCCAATTTGTTATTTGCCATTTTATGGGTTTAAAGGGGCAATCCTGACCTTCTTTTTCAGCAGCACACGCAGTTTACAAACCCAAGAATCCAGATCTTGCCATAAGCTCATCACCCTTATCCCTACATGGAGCTTTGGCAGAGCTGAAGCAAACACCGGTCCAGGAGGCTGCATTGGCACCGAGGCAGCCAAAATAAGGCAGCCGTGTCTCCTGGGCTGGGCAGCTTTCTGAGATACCTTTTACAAAGGTTTTGAGATGTCTTCAGCAATCTGGAATATTCTTGGTGTCACAATGGTCAAATACCTCATTTTCTGCTTAAAAGAAACTGGTGGCTTTCAGATAAATTTGACTATTTTTGAATTGGCTCCTCTCCAGCTGTGTAAAAATCAGGGAAGGACTCCTGCTTTATAAAGCAGAGTCATTTCCTGCTTTTTCCATTTTAAGACCATCTCTCTGCAATTCATTCACTGTCCTAAAGCTCCTCCTAAGTACTTTTTCCTAACCAAAGGAAAATTTATTTTCTTTAAATTTTGGTATATTCTAGTGAGATGGAACACACTAACTGTGTGAAAAAATAAGATTATTGTGCCATTCCTCCTTTGATTTGCTTTCTTCCTCCTTCTCATATCAGTATATGTTATTTATATCACGTGATTTCAAGTTATATCATTTGTTGCATTGGTGTGAAGCAAACCTAAAAATGCTTTTGGGGTTTTTTGTTGGTTGGGTTTCCTTTTTCTTTCTGTTTTTTTTTGTTTGTTTTTTTTTTACAAGAGGCATCTCCTGTTCTTCACTAGGAAAACAGATGGGCCAGCTCTGTGAAAATAATAGGAAATGAATGCAGGAGTGTGTTGTTTTCAAAGTAGAATAGTATGTATACTCAGGGAATAAATGTCTATATTAATAAATATGTATTAATGTTATTTATCTATATTAACAACTATTCAGTCTCCCGAATGAGAATGCCTATTAATTATTTACTAGTGTTTTCTCTGATTCAAATCTAAGTATATAAAATAATGTGTTTGTATCACACCAACCATATGACACAAAATCTTTCCAATATTGTTATTATTTCTGAGTTAAAATATTTCCTCTTTTTTTCATCCAGTCATAAGTATTTGTGTTTCCTTTCATCATGATCATGCCATGTTCCCTTTCCCTCTGTGCCTTTCCCAGAAGTGTTACAGTCTTGCTTAGCTGGTCTCTGTTTTATTGCAGCCCAACACAAAGAGCAAAAAACTCTATATTAAAGGAAAGCTTTTTTGGATTACAAAGCAAAGACTGGAGGAATTTAGACATTTCAGATTTATAGTTGGCCATGCAATCTTTTCAACTCTGTAAGAACAAATAATCTGATGATGTAGGAAGTCTACAATCATCTATCTAGAAAAGACTTGAAAGAGAAAACTTAAACATGAGAGAAATCAAATGTACTGGAGGGACTTTACCTGAACTTGTGCCCACCCTCCTTGCCCCAGCGTTTGGTGTTTTGTGCGCACACCAAATTTACCTTTAAAGATGGTCTCTGTTAGAAGGAAAACCTGTAAGATAGGCCTGGATGCTGTTCCCCATGGAGGCTGGTAACAAACTGGGGAAGACCACAGCATTTTGTGGCTTACACAATCTGCATGCCAGCAAAGGGCTGCATGAGACACAGCTCCCTCCATGTGCATCATTCCTCCCCTCTTGATTTTTTACATCTTCTAGCAGTGCCACATACCACAATACCTCTTCTTACTGCTTCCTATTTTCTTGTTTTCTCATCCACACAACTTGCAGGAATAACTAAAATAGGAAATATTATTAGTTAGGTTTGGGATGTCTTGGTGATTATCTGAAGGATGGAATTAGAGCTAGTGAGGAAATGGTTCTTTTATTACTTAGAAAAACAAAAAGCTTTTTGAAGTATCTCTTCAGGTTTGGGGGACTTTTTGGGGTTAGACTTAAACAAAAACACTACCTGCCCACTGCTGGTCAAACCACATCCCAAATTAGAAATCCTTAAAGTCATGATTTTTTCTGATATATACTTGGAAAGATGTGTCTACAGATTTCCTAGCTTGAAAGTAGACAGCAGGGTCAGTTACCTCATTTTAGGCAGAGATGAACACAGAGATAAACTTGAGCCTCAGCCACTTATATTTTAAGAAGTTTCTGAGGTTGTGAATGATGAATAGCACACATGTATGAGCCAAGCTGTGTCATTTATTGTCTGTCCCACATTTTCTTTCCTGACTTTATTTGCTCCTGCAGATGCTCTGGGGAAACACTTCTCTTTTCTAAGCCTGCAAAGAGCTGCCAAGGGTGCAGGACCTTTTAAAGCTTCTGGGTGATGTGTGGAGGAGAAGGAAAGCCCAGAGTGCTCTTGCCAGTATTGCTTTTGTTTATCTTCTTCTGGGGCTGTGGAGCATGCGGCACAAGTTACCTTGAGGTAGCTGCAAATAGATCCCTGAACATATCCCTTTAGCAAATATATATGGTAAAGCAAGTACCACTCCCTGAGAAATCCAGGAACATGAGTTCCCTGCAGGAGGAGTACACACAGGCACTCACTGTGAGCTCTGGTGCAGTGTACATTCATATCTCAGCCTACCTTCCAGCAAGCCTTAAGCATGCCCTAAGTAAAATTGACTTATACAGCTCTAAAAACCAAACCTTAACCACTCAAAAAAAATAGAGGGATGCATGAAAAAATCCAGGAATAATTAATCCATCCTGATATTGGAAATATGGTTTAGTAGAAAAAAAAGTCCAACTTCCGTCGACAACAGCTTCTAAGATATTTCAGTGTTGGGCCACAGTTTTTAACTTGTGAATGTGTCCCCCAACTCAGAATATGTGTGGGTTTGTGCTTCATTGCCTGTGCAATAACACCCTCAAACTATGGCATTCCTTAGCAATAGATCCTGTGAACAGAAAGCATAGACCCCATTTTCAACTTCTGGCTCCAAATCCCACCCAGTGGAATGTGTAACTGGGCTTTAACTAATCAGGTCTCATTGAGAGTAGGAGGGAACATGAGGAGCAAGAGCTTTTCCCAGTGTCACTCCTTTGCAGAGAGGAGACGGATGGATGGATGATGCATGGATGGATGGATGGATGGATGGATGGATGGATGGATGGATGGATGAAAGGATCGATGGGTGGATGTAGGGAAGGATTGATGGGTGGATGTATGGAAGGATTGATGGATGGATGGATGGATGAAAGGATCGATGGGTGGATGTAGGGAAGGATTGATGGGTGGATGTATGGAAGGATTGATGGGTGGATGGATGAATGGATGGATGGATTTATAGACAGATGGATCAATCTCTGCCACTCCAGCCCCTGAACCCCTGGATAGTGCTGCCTTCTAGACCTGCAACTGCAGTTGAAAACTGTTCTGATTTCTTTGTGTATAGCAAGTTTTCCTTGCTCAGGCCAGTGATATTCAAAACAGGAGCTGTACCCAGGCACCCTGCCCACCTAACTACATGCAGTTCACTGAGATAATTAAACAGATTACTCCAGACTCCATCTATAGCCCTTCATGTCCACAGATTGCCTCTACCAAGGTCCAGGTTGCCCTTCAGACTAAATCTTGTCAGTCTGACAAACTAATTCCCTTCTCTCCAGCCACACTCTTTCACTTCTGTTTCCTTCTTTCTTGTTACGTTCATATATTTTATGCTACCCTACTATTACCAGCTTCTTTTTTGCTTTAAATACCACAGATATAATTCTTAGTTTGAATTTATTCTCCACCTAATGAATGTCCCATTTTTATTCTTCTTTCTTTAGAAAAAGGGGTAGACAAAGGATACTACAGTATAGGAGCCAGACTGATCCGGCTGGAGGATAAGGTAAGTGCATGAAAGCTTGCCTTTTTTTTTCTGAGCAATGATATCTGATCTAGAGACCTGTAAGATAGTATCTTGGCATGATTTACTTTAGAATTACAGGGCTCCATAATAAAGAATAATATCCTAATTTTTGTGAGGGGGCTGATGAAGTATCATGTGCATGTTGTTCAGCATTAACCATTTACCTGCTGTGCAGTTTTGGTTCTTGATTGTGAAAGGAGCTGTTTTCGTGTTGAAGTCAAATCACACACCTTGTGAACAAGTGCTGTGAACTGGCTGGTGTTTGTCACACAAGAATTAGTGAATTAAATGGAAATGTTAGTGTCAGGAATCTTGTGACAAGGAACAGCCGACATCCCAGTTATAAATCCTGAAATTCTTTAAAGTTTACTGCAGTTTTCCCCGCTGTGCAGTTACCTTTTCTGCCCCTCCCTCACTGTCTTCTCTCCAGGAATATGTTCATCTTAGTTATTAATTAGAGTTACTTAGAAGTGTGCCCAAAGGCCAAAGCTCAGGGAGGCTCTATTGTCTTAGACCTCTTCGAAACATCCTCCAGAGCTTTTGCCACTCAAGTGATAACAAAAATACAAGTTTGCTCAAAACTCAGACTCTTCTATTTCTCCAGCAGTCAGCTCTCTTACCTACCTCTAAAAGCTGGTGTCCCTCCATGGGGTACTTTGTGTGGGCAGGAGCAGCAAAGTGGCTTTGGTGGGGGGTATGATGTGGCTGAGACAAAAGTTCATTTGGATTTGGTGTATCCATTGCCTATTTGTATCCTTGTCTCACTCAAATTTGCCATGCAAATTCTCTTTTCACTTTTTTCTGGGGAAGTGAGGTGAGAAGGAAAGAGGAAGGAAATGTCTCATCATTCTTAAGAACTGTGCATCTTGCCAAAAAGCAGAAATTGAAATTAAACTAATACAATCTCTTGCCTAATTTTTAATGATCATTGCTAGGGTAGCATAGGAAATATGTGACACTGCACTGTCAAAAGACCAATTTTCTTTGCTTTTTAGCTTTCTTGCCCAGTGTCAGAGAATCAGCCTCAGATAAAGACATTTTCTGGGCTAACTTTTAAAGTGGATTGGTCCCTTGTGCAGACACAGCTGTTCAAAGTGAAAATGGCTTTCATTCAGATTGCCTTACTCACTTCAAAAGAGATAAATTGCTCTGTGTATTCTGTAAATTCATACCACGACTTCATTCAGATTTCTTGAATGTGCAGATAAAGAGAAACCCCCAATACAGATTGAAAATTTAGCTATAAAAGTATCTGTGATAATAGTTGGAGTGCTTTGAGTGAGAAGTACTGCTGGTATTGTAAATACCTCTGGAAGCAGCAGTTCATAGTCTCCTGGCTGCTCCATATTTATGAAGAAGAGAGGTGAGAAAGTTTTTAGTGTGTCTGGCCTTGGTCCAGCTTTAGCACAATGTGCTGTGGATTTGATCAGTTTTATTTCACAGCCTGACTTAGCGTGCTGCAGAGGCATCTTGGTGTAAGAAGAGGAATGTTACAGGAGGTGCAGGAAATGGTACAGTGACTGATCTCTGTTGCAGATACCTGCTTGTGTTCTGCCTTTAATTCAGGCATGATCTAAATAAAGTCAGTGCAAGCTCAAGGCATTAGTGAGCAAGACCAAGCTGCTCTTTTGTTTGAAGAACTAAACTTGGTGCTTTAAATTTTGCATGGGAACTGGTGATTTCTCTCTCTCTCCGCTTATTGTTGTGGAGAAAACACGTAGAAAAGCACAAAAATGGGTCAAGATATTTTCATAAGATGAGTCAATCATTGCAGCTTCCTTTTTGTTCTCAGACCAAACTGCAAGTGTAAAATAAAATTACAGACTCAGAGGAAACCCAGGGTATTCAATCTTTTAGTAGGAATTATCATTCCTTCAGGTGTTCAGGGCTGCAGTCTCATATCCCTGCTAAGAAAATAGACGAGGTGAAGAAAAAGGGCAAATATTTGTTGTGTTGGTTTGCTCAGTGTTTTGGTGGCATAAGTTTGGAGTTTTTGGTTTGTTTAGGGTTCTTTTTGTATTTTCATTTTTTTGGCACATCAGGCTAAAATACATGTTTACATAATGAGTACAAAGCTGAGCTTCCCAGCTATCTCTGTTTTAATGGGACAATAGAAACTACTGCATCCTGCTGTCAAACTGCTTCCCCTAAATTATTTTCCCATATCCTATGGGCTCTCCTGCCCTAACAGTTCACTGTGCAGTAGCTGCTATGTGCCCAAATGTGAAACAATATTGGAATCAGGAAGGACAAACTGAGTTTCAACCTCTGAGGAGAATAAATGAAGCAGGGGCATGTCTGACATCAGGCTCCAGCTGGTGGTGAAAAATGATCTCCCCCTTGGAACTAGAAAACCTTTGGGATCAACCTCTTTCCCCTGGAGAAATTATTTTAACATTCAGTCACCCAGTCTAGTGATAGCAGGCTCCCAAAAGAGTGACACATCTGATAAAATGACACATTTTTGGACAAAGGCCAGCTGGTGCAGACTGATGTAAACTCAGTGTGGATTTGAGCATTTTATTTGCTTAAATAAGCTGTATCAATAAGCCATGAGCACACCTCTGGTCCAGACTGACCTTTCCTGGGAGCATTTTGCAGTTCATTTGCTTTAGCTGTCTCTCCAGAAGGGAATCAGAGTGTAACAAACCCATTGAGAGCTGTGTGTTGTTCTGCATAGAGCCATGATCACTCTTCTTGCAAGGTGAAGGAGAGAGAAGCACACATTTCTGATAGTAAAGATGAACTCCATTCCCTGGAGAGCTGTGCTGGTATTTCAGTTGAAATGAGGCTTTTGCTGTACAGAAAGGCAGAGGCACAGGTCTCTGAAGGGATTGCTTGGTGAGAGGTAGAAGCTTTGAGGCAAAAATGTTTCAAAGATGCAAAGATAACAGCCTTACATTCACATGGCATGAGAGCACTGCCCACAGCCTCTCTCCTGTGACCCAATAGGCTCCTTCTGGAAGTTTGAGGTAACAGAAAAGAGGTAAGAACCAGTCTGTGGAGGATGAAACACCGTGAGACTCCAGCAGAATGCAGAAAAAAGTCTCCTGTTTTCTGCCTTTAAGCATGGGCAAAGCTGACTAGAAACAGGTAAAGTGCATGGTGGCAGCTCTCAGGCGAAAAAATCCAAACCCCTTTTTGGCAACACTGGCACTGTGCAAGGCTTCACTCCTCTCACTGGCATGGCACATTGCACAGTGTGAGCCTGGAACACTTTTCAGCCTGTTTTAGCTTGAGTAGGGCATTAAATTCTTATTTTGTTGTGGCCAGTGTAATAACCTAGTGTGGTTCTTTTCACAAAAAAAACCCACTGGGATGTTTAGAGAAAGAATGGGGCTTCTTTCCCAACACGTGATGTGTGCCATTTGGCCGACCCCTCCTTCAGTTCCATGGCAGGGTTTAATTTTATTTTGTGGTATGTAGCCATTGACAGATCCTTTTGAAATGTATTAAGAGGGAGATTGGTTCCAAGATGATGTTCTAGAGCTGGCGTTAGTTTCTTTTCAAAATTGTAAACTAATGCTTCTTTATGATGAAATGAGTATTCTTTCTTTTCCTTTTCTTTTCAAAATTAGAAACAAAAATCATGGTGTGCTATGTCAAACTGCACGGCAACCTATAAATAAAAACAGGAGAGAAAAGAATCTGCAAATGAAAGGTTAGAAAGGACAGCTGTGTTGTCTTTGAAAAAGAAATCTATTAGGTATTTTTATAATTATATGGCAGTCTTTTTTATGTGGTATTTACAGTTATGATTTACGTCCATATTACCATAACTATTTCCATACTTATAGACAACATGTGATAATGCTGAGAGCCAAAAGCAACCATTTGGTAGCATTTAAAAAATGCAGAAACACTAAGAGAAAACAGGGCAGTAAAGCAGAACCCTTCTGAGTTTTATCCATCTGAGTAATGCGAGCCAGGACAAAAATGTCATCCAGCATAAACAAATGTAGAGGTTGGGTTGTGGTGGTAAACTCTCTACCAATTTAAACACTCATTTTTGAGTTGGGAGCTAAAAAGATGGGCCCAGAGAAGAGTGGTAACAATGGAGGGATAGATGTTGGTGAATCTGATTCCTGCTGCGATTACATCAGAAGTCATTAAATAGTAAATTATTTATCATGGCAGTGCCTGCCTTGCCAATATCATGGCAAGCACCACCAGCTTGAAGGACCAGTAAGAATTTCCATTCTAAACCCCTAATTTATGAGTGGGGCAATGGGCATAACTGAAATGCATTGGAAAAAAAAAAAAAAAAAAGGAACAAAAAAGGAAAACAAAAGCCAAAAATTGGTGCACAATGAGTCAGTTGCAATATGAGCATGCTGCACTTTTGAGGTTTCAAGAATACGTCTGAAACAAACCCCTTTGTTAACAAAACCACGTTCTGGCACCAAGGTGTTTGTGGGTTGTTTGCCCCTAGTTCCTTAAAGATGGAGTCATTCCACAATGGAAAGCTTTTCAGCAGGCAAATGGGTGTTTTGTGGACTTTCTGAAGTCAAAGCCTTATCTCATTTATTCTGGAGCAGTCCAGCATAAATCCATTGACTCTGCCATGAGCATGATGTCATTTGCTTTATTTTTAATCTGTTGCTGAATCAAAAAAAAAAAAAAAAACCCAAACAAAAAACCAGAAGTTAAAGCCTTGATGCCTCAAACCGAATTGTGCTTCCATTTACACCACTGAAGTCACTTAGGATTCACACAAGTGTAAATGGCAGCAAGCTTTTTAAATGGCTTTAACAAGATTCCAGCACCTGTGTTCACATCCTGCTCGTCAGGAGAGAATTGACAGAGAGGAGAGAAAGCAGAAACAGGGACTCAAACATTTCAGAACCAATCTGAGTGAAATCATGTTTTTCACCTGTTACAACTAAGGGATTCTTTGTGGTCTGCTGGGTATTGTAGAACTGAAATTGTGTTCTTGTACTGAGACATCAAGGTGGGCTTTTAATCTGCAAACCAGGTAACTAAAATTGAATTGCTTCGATCTCAGCCACACAGCTTTTCTAGCCTGCTACTGACTCCTCAGTTCAGAGAGGAACTACTGCAGCCCTGACTTCTGACTGTCTGGGATGGGTTTGTGCTTCTCAGATAAACCTTGTTTAATATGGTCGAGAGGGAAAGGCTGGGTTCGAGCTGCCTGGTTTTGATGGTAATTTCTGGAGGATCAGGCAAAAATAAGATCTAACTCTGATATCCTTTCAAGTAGGAGAAGAGAGAGATCATATATTCTGAGGCATAATGGAAAGAATCCTCCCTCAATGCTTCCCTTATGTTTTTTGTTGAGGAGCTTTATCATATGTGGTACTTGGTAGCACCCTCCTATTATTAAGGTTCTACACCACTTTCCATTACAGAGCTCTATTTTCAGTGCCTTACAGCTTTGCCAAACTCCAGCCATCTGGGCTGGAATTCTCTGAGGAAGATGTTTGCCTCGGGCTGAGATCCTTTGGAAAATTTATATGTCAGAGTGGGTCATCCTTTCTATATCACAGTAACCTGACCCACTGTGAGGATTCTCCCAAAAGTAAACATAAAAATATTGATGGAAAACACTTGAGCTTCTTCTGAGTTTGAGCAAGAAAATTGGACAGAAATGGAATATTATCTGCCATTGGGACCCAGAGGCCTGATCCAAAACGTAGTGAACTCATCAGGAAGCTTTCACATGGATCAGGCCCTGATTTTTAATGGGTGAGGGAACAGAGAGTTTCGCACAGTGAACGTTTGCCAGGACACAATTCACCACCATAAATCAAACGTTAAATAATTCCAAAACCCAGTAAATGAGCGTGCAGATGGCAGTGTCTGCTCCCCAGGGCTTGCACTGACTGGGATCCAGCCCCAACAGTTTGATCTCATTTAGAGCAGTCACAAGGATTGCTCTGATCAGGCACTTGGTGCAGTTTTGTTGCTTCTCTGCTCTCTTGGCTGAAACTGCACTGGTGGGAGCAAACCCCCTGATCCAACACTGCCAGGACACCTTGGAGCGTGCAGGGCAATGGACAGGCAGGGGCTTCACAGCCAGATGTGGCAGAGCAGCTGGAATCAGCTGGGTTGAAAGCTTCCCTTCAGTAAGAAAGGAGAGTCACTTGCAGAAGAAGCACAAGTGCTCCTCGAGAGGAGCACAGGGACTAACTGTGAGCACTGAGGGAGGGAGAGACACCGGAGTGACTCAGGGCTGCTGGGAAATAGCACAGCCTTGGAAGGGAACTGTTAGAACATTGGGAATCTAACCCATATTGATGCACCCAGCTGTTTAACCTGCAGGGAAAAGGTCCTGGAAATAGCAGCACTGACCCAAAAGGCTGTGGATGAGGGGCCCTGTCTGTGCCTTTGGTTCTCCACCAAAACCTTCCCAGCATCACAACTGGCTTCAGCCAGCACTGAGGAAAGGGTCATGAGCTTGGAGATGGTGATTTCTTGTAAGTTCTAGAGAAAATCAGTGCCTGGGTAGAGGACAGACACTCTGGAAATCCCCCTGCTCCCAGAACTGACTGCAGTGTGAGTATGGCTCTTCTCAGGTGCCAGGAAGTCCAGCCACAAATAGATAGGAATTGGCAGCTCTGCTGGTTCTGTTGCTTATGATTCAGTAAAGTAATTTATTTACTATTATTGGGTGAAAAAAATATTTTTAGAGTATTTGGGAGATTTTGACCTTTTTTTTAATAAAGAAGTCAGATCCTCCCACAAAGAGCTTTGACTAGAGCATCCAAAGAATAACGGATATCAGATCAGCTCTAAGTATTTTGCTTCTGCTTTTTGTAGTTTTTAGTAGGTTATTCTAAAGAAACAATATTCTACATGATCCCGGGTCCCAAAACAAAATGCCTTTAATTAGCAATGTGAAAAGGGAGTGTTTTAACAATCCTCTTTTAAAAAAAAAAAAAAAAAGTAAATTCATTAAGCCTGTCTTTTCTTATGAGCAGTGTTTTAAAAATTGTTATTTTCTGATGCAAAAAAAAGTTATTTGAACACTTTCTGCAACCTCCAGTTGTTGCAGATGTTGAAAAATTTAATTTAGAAAGTTTTTTTCCAAAATAGATTCTGTAGTTGTTCTTTTTTGGTTATGGCTGTGCACTGCAAGTACTGCCCTTCCCATGGACAGGTTGAGAATATTTCTTTGGACTCCATCTGAAGGTGACAATTTGTTTCCAATGGAACATTTTTTGAGAAAGTGTCACATGCCAAGTGTTTTAAATTATGTACCAAGGGAAAGTGCTTCCAGTTTTCCACTTCAGAGCAACTTTCTGAAAATGAGAATTGGGGTGAAATACTCTTGATTTTCTGAGCATTTCAGCTGAACAGGTTCATTTCTAATTCATTTGTATGATTGCATTAAAGGCATTCCAGCAACAATACGAATTCACAGAGAACACAGACAACTTTTCTTACAAGAAAAAAAATGATTTTCCTCTGGTATTCCTTACCTCAGAATTACTGCAGTTATTTCACCTACCATAATTTTTCAGATCAGTAATATATAGGGCAATTTTAATGTTGTTTGAATGCCATGTAATACTGACCTCTAATTCCTCTTGATCATGGAAGGTACACTGAAAAAAAAACCCAGATCTATATTATTCAAATAGTTCCCAGACTACCAGCTGGATTTCTGTTTCATGCAAGAACTGTGGTGCTGAGTCAGAGCAATATTCTCTTTAATCCTGGAGCTATTCATGCACTGATGGCAGCTGAGGGATGGACTAATTCAAGCCTAATTTGCTATAACTGGTCTCTGGGTGTTTGCAATGGATTAAATGCAAGAAGCAGTGTGAAGAATAGTGCTGTACAAGGCAAGTTACAGGATGACAGCTCTCTGTAAAAGAAAAGAAAACTAAAAACCAGAAAAAAACCCACCAAGACATACGGCAGTACTGTACTGACAGCTTTCCCTGATGTATTGGCTGCATCGGGGGAAAAGAACTTTCACTCAACAGTAAATTCCTATAAAGGAGTTCATATAAAGGCTTATGAGGTGAGGGAGAGAAAAGCTGAAAAACTCTTTTTTACCTGTATTTACCACCAACTTGTCCTTTTCAGTGCACAGCTTTGAATTTTATGGAGCAGAGAAAAAGAGAGCAAGTCTATAGCATAATTACTTTTCCTACTAGTAAACAATGCAGATAAATTATATTCATATTTTTCCTGTTGAGAAGTTTGGGTGTTCTGGGGTGTTTGAATAAAATACTTGTTAGCCACTGAGTGCCCTGTCCAGGCTTTCTGGGACACCTCCAGGGATGGGGACATCAAACCTCCCTGGGCAACCCCTTCCAATGCCTGACCACCCTTTCCATTAAGAAATTCCCCCTGATGTCCAACCTGAACCTCCTCTGGCACAGTTTGAGGCCATTTCCTCTTGTCTTGTCCCTGTTCCCTGGGAGCAAAACCCAACCCCCATCCAGCCTCCTTTCAGGTAATTGTGATAGAGAGAAAATCTCCCCTGCCTGCTCTGGTTTAGGAGGCACCATTAAGGACCAAACTGGCAGATGTGTATTTGTTTCTGCAGCCCATGGTTGAATGACACATGGGGAACATGGCAGTGTCTTGGCCTTCTGTGTTTTCAAAACTGAAAAACTGACTGCTAGAAATACTGAAAGTTCAGTCACATTTTCTCTTCGGAAAAAGGCTAACAAAAATAGGAGGCTGCAAGAGACTTTAAAAGCGCTGATTTTCAAGAGGTGAAGGATACAGCAAGGCATATAAAGCAACTTTAACAGGTGTGGAATACGGCCAAAACAGTGTAGTCTGAAGTGTGGGTTAGTACAGGGCCAGGCTGTTGGTGCCAGCGCAGGTTAAGTGTCTGAGCAGATCTCCAGCTGGATTCAGGACCTGGCTCACACAGCTGCCTTTCCTCTTCAGGAGCAGAGACTGCAGACTATCAGCAGTATTATCACAAGTCTCCTACTACCCTGTGTGTTTTTAAGGCTTCTGTATTTGGAGTCGTGTATTTGGAGTTATGGGGCGTTAAGGTAACTCCCCAGCCAGACCATTGCCGGGACTCTCTGACAGGGGCACTCCCAAGGGCAGGCACTTGCTGGGACCCCACACACCCCGCTCACATCACACCAGGCTCGCAGGGCAGAGGCGGCAGAGTCCCAGATGTCTCATTCCAGAAAGCCATTTCTTCCTGGGGCAGGGACACAAAACAGCCGAAACTGGTGCCTCCAAGGAGGGACCCCAGCAAAGGAACCCCTGGGATTTTATCCCATCAGAGCCTCCCCGTGGCCAGTCTCGCTCTCCCTCCCGAGTCTTCGGCTCCTGCCCCCATCTCCCACTTCGCTGGCATCACCCGTCTCCATCTCCCTCGGTGCCCAAAAGGTCGGCAATTCCCGGCTGCTGCTGTGTCTCAGCGCCCATTTACCTGGCTGGCGTCACCCTCCTTTGTGCCCTTTGTCATCCCAAAGGTCAGCAGTTCATCCTCTTGTCCCGGGCTCCCGCCCAGAGCTCAGCCTGAACTTCAACCTGCATTTAAATCCGCATCTCAACCTGCATTTCCACCTGCAGCTTGCGAGCCCAGCTACCTGCACCAGCTGTGCTCCTCAGCAGTGAGAATTCTTAAAATTGCTTATTTCTAGCCCTCACTGTGGAGATACCTATGAAAAGCAGAAATGCTGAAGCCTCAAAACTCTCAGAAGAAAGAGGATGAACATGAAATGCAGTGTGTATTTAAAACATTAGGCTTTTGAAGGCACTCTAATTGTACTGACCATAAGTAGCTGTTGCAGACTCTGGTTTATATCCCTGCACACGGTCCAGGAGAGGCAGAAGAAGCAGCTGAAAGGCCAGATCAAGGCTCAGAACTAGAGCAGCTGGCTTCTCTGCCCCCATAAGCCCAATGCCAGCTGCCCTGGGGAAGGTTAGCAGGAGTTCAGGTCTCTCCCGAGCTCTGCCATCAGGACATACCCTAGGAGGCAGCAGAAGCCCACATTCTTTCACAGCAGCTCAAAATACATCAACGCCTTTAACTTTCCTCCTCAGCCTTGCCACGAGCTGCCTGTTAAGGTCAGTTTTGTTGCTGCCTTCCAAGGGCTGGGCAGCTTTGCACAACTTGTCCCCATAGGTACCTGCAGAGTTCCCGAAGCCACCAGCAGCAAGTCTTGCCCGTGGCAGGCTGAGCCTGGAACTCGTACCACGACTGAGTGGGTGCCATGCAGACAGCATTTACACCTCTGTGCAGTGCTCAGTTTGCCTCAGGATCTGCAGTCAAAGAGGAGAAACAGCTGCTTTCTCCACTCTGATTTCAAAGTTCTGTAGAAAGAGGACAGTCCTTGATGAGTGCCCAGGAACTGAAGTCCAGCAGTCTTTTCCCAGCACCACTGCACATACCTGAAATTAGTCCAGCCAAGCCAGTTAGAAATCATTTTTTGAAGGGCAAGACTATATCCAAAGAGTATGCTCACCATAAAGCCAAATTTATGATTACCATATAAATGGGATATCCATCTTCAGAAATGAAGGGCTGGGTAGGCAAGGCCACAGTGGTGCCCTCAGGACATGCATTTCTGTGCCCCCCTTAGCTCTGACCTCTCCATTCACCCTCATCATTAAATTAGTGGGCAGCTGCCCCAGGGTAGCAGCGTCCCTGCAGTGTCGGGGGAGATGGCTGGGAGGTGAGGCCAGGGCAGGAGCAGGAGCTTGGGAAATGGCAGCTTGACAGAGGAAAAGGATGGAGGTGAAACGAGAAGTCATTCTTGATGGATGTGGAAGTTGCAAACAAATATGATTTTCTTGGAGGGTTTTGGAGCCTGAGCTCAGAATCTGCTTCAGACCAGGTGTCACTGGATCTGGTCCTGCAGCCTTGCATGGTTGTGCCTTAGGCAGCATTTTTTTGGGTGTACTGTGTGTGTTAATTGGCTGTGCAGTAAACATATAGAGCTCTGATTGATGTTTTGTAGTTTTTGCATCTACATGGGGTTTTTTTCTGGCTATTTTTACATTTTATGCATTCCAGACTCCATTTTTTAGAGTCTAAAAAGAACTTAGATTGCCCTAGAAGTACTGAATATTGCTATTATTTCTGACAGGAGCTTTTGCTAGGTACTCTCAGCTCCCCTACTGTAGCACATTCTGAACTCACTATCCAGAGGGAAAAAACTCCAGAAGAAAACTGTATATCTGATGTTGAAAACAAATTTATTTCTAGCCCCAGCTAGAGGAGCTGTTACTGCAGGGATCACTGCAAGGGGGTCAGATCCTGGAGTCCCAAAGAGTTTTACCCTGAGGTGGGATTGCAAAAATAGACTTCTGATCCTGTGGTAAAACATATCTGCTTGGGGGGTAAGATACTGAATGGTGACAGGAACTGCTGTAAAGCTAACACTGCTTTAATATGTGGGGAATAGAGTACTCCATATGCTGCTGTGTGATTTCCTTCTTTGGCTTGGAAGGCAGAAACCCACTGCTTGTATTTGGAAGGCAAATTTCAATCCCCAAAATATCTTCTTTGCATTTACTTAATTTTACTGGCTGGTTGGGCAGGCTGACCATAGCTCAGACTGGAGTACAGGTTATGTCATTCAGCAGAAAACTCCCTTGTGTGAGCAGAATTTTGTTTCATTTCATTATTTCTTTCCTCCTCTTTCTCCTCTTCCAAGACTATACATACAAAGGGAGGTCACGAAATAAAAATAAGCTGTAGCCAGAAAAGTTCAGGGTTTGAAATAAAAAAAAGAACCCTCTGTATACTTATTAGAATTTCTTGTTAATGAGGTCATTTATGTCAGGGCAGGAAATGTACAAAATAGCATGGGATAGAAAAATCTAGACACTATAAAACACACCAACAAATTTGGCACACGCATTACTCCCTTAATATGCCCCCAATGTAATCTATAGATCCCACAAGTGACCACGCTATGTTTATGTATGTAAAAACTCCTATATATGTAACACTCATAAGAGTAGCAATTTTACTAGTGGGAAAAGATTATTGTGGTCTTTTTATATAGCATATAGGTTTACTTAGAGTGAGTCCTTGTAGAAGAATGCAGGACCATGAAAAACTGTTAAAATGTCATGATTATATTAATTTCATACTTAAAGGAATACTTCACTTTAAGTTATGGCTCCAAAATTACACTGCTCATTCATGATGTTTTTAATGTATAATTGGCTGCCTTCAAAAATGTCACAGTAGGAGGAAAAAAAAAGTTCATTTTCCTTGGCGTGTGTACTGTTGCTATTCCTGTGTTCATTTGGCTTGGCTCAGGGAACCAAATGCTGCAGTCTGAAATAACTTTTTATATGTTGACATGTGCATTTAACTAGAATAAGCAGGCAGAGTGGACCAAGCTGGATTCAGCAAGGAACAAAATATATCTTGTACTGCACCTTTCAGTGTGTCGGCCTCCGTTTCTGATTCTCTGTCATTGTCACGGCACACATGGAGCTCTGAGCTGCACCCAGCCCCGACACAAAGATCAGGCAGTGAGGTAACACCCACGGGGGCTGGAGGGAAGAGTGGGAAGGGAGGAAGGAAAATATAATCTCCTGGAGAAGAAGCTGGGATGGGAATACTATTGATCTCCTGAAATTTATTTAGCCTGTTGTTTTCCAGAGCAAACAGATCTTTGCTGCTTTGTTGGCTGTCCCTCGGTGTGGCCTGAGGAGAGGCTTCTCAAGTCCCACACATACTGAGCTGGATTCTTGAACCCTCATCTCGTGTTCACCCACCTGACCCAAGTCTTGATCATCCCTAGGGTTGATTTGAGCTTCAGGTACTGGATTTGGTCTGATCTCTGAATGACTGACATCTGTGTTTGACAGCAAGCCTCAGGAGAACGGCCGTGGCGCTGCCCCGACGGTGGGGATGTGCTGCTGTGCAGAGCCACATTGGGGAGCACCTTCCCCCCGTGTCCTGTCTGCTCCCCATTTCCCCCCAGTGCACAGCTGGGCTGCAGGAACATGCCAGGGCAGGGCTTACTGGTTTGTCACACACCTCCTCTGCAGCTGGGGCTCTCCTCAGCTCACAGGGATCTCCTGTAGTCTAAGTTGTGGTCGTGTCCCCTGGACCTACCCAGAGAAAATCCTGAACGCTCGCAGGGTGCAGCACAAGTGCTGAAAGGCAAGGTGACACATGAGGAGAATCCCAAGGAAATTTTGTAGGCCCACAGTTCTGAATGTCTGTCCCCTGGGTCATTTTATTTTCAGGGAGGAAAAAAATCCCTTGTGTACCCACCTCCTTAGACTCCCATAAGCCTGACAAATACCCTCAGAAGAACAGATGGCTGTGCACTGTGAGAAGTCTTTCTGGGAAGCAGAAGTTAGCGATCAGCAGTGGGTAGTGCCATGCTTGTTTTGCAAACTAGGCAAAAAGACACCTTATTCGGTTATAAACAGGAAACCTGGGCCAAGTTTGTGGAGGTTCTTGTCCAGGACCACTCCCTAGATGAGCTCAGGCTCGATGTTCTTGTCAAGATGAAAATCGTGACACGCCCTGTGCGTTGCACATTGTTGGGACCTGCTCCTGACCACATCTCAGCAGGGCTTTCTGCCTTGAGCATGTTCAAATTTGGTGTGCAAAGAGCTAGGGGTCAGTAAGGAAAAAAACAAATCCGAGTGAAAAAATTAAGGACATTTAGGAAAATTAAAACCATACACTGAAGTCTACTGCATAGTGTGGCAGCCTATATTAGAGCACCACAGTGCTGGGATTTGGGGGCTTTTTGTATCCTTGTGTCAGTCTTACAGTGTTTTAGGTAGAAGTTGTGTTCTACATGACATCTATTGATCTTCCAAATGAGGGCATCTGTGTTTGAATCCCAAGGAGACATTTGTGCTTGTACCACTGCTAGTTCTGCTAACTGTTTCCTCAGTGGAAACAAAGATGGACATACAAGAAGCTGCTTTCTGATATCTGCAGGTTTTATTGACTTTTCCCTGTGATATACCTGATACTGGAGGGGAAAATGATCTTTTGTTGTGTGTGTGTTTATTCGTTTACTAAAAAACCCCCAACAAATCAAGTAAGGCTTGAACTGAAAATGCTCAGGAATATTAACCCTGAAATCCTTGATTCATGTTTCCCTCCATGCACAAAACTGCCATCTTCACCTGAGGGAGTAATATCCAGTTTTAGAATTAATCATCTGCTTTATTTCTTTTATTTTCTCTCCTTTTTTTCTTGTCTGTCCTGTGTTGGAGGACAAATACCACCAACTTGAGCTGGTTTATTAAACAGCTTTGTAGTGCAAAGCCAAAACGATTTTGTCTTCTGTGTCACTTGGGGGAACAGTGCTCAAACAGTATTTATATTAGCATTTAAATAGTCTGAATTTTACACCTCTGTGTGCACACATGCGTTTCACTTCCCAACCCTCTCCACCCTCTCCCCCTCCCCAAGGCATTAATGAAGTTTGTTGTTCTCAAAATAGCAGTTCTGTTTGGAATGGCTAATAGCTGGGTTTCTGTTGTGGTGCTTTGGTCAGAAAAAGCCCCGTAGAGAGCAGCCCGTGTGTCCCCGGCTCAATGGGCACCTGTGTTCCCCTCGGGAACCCTCGGGGGGGCTGTGGCTCAGCACCGCAGCTCCCCGTTCCAGCCGCTGCGTTTAGACCTCTCTGGGACAAGCAGCACACGCTGCTCAGCCGATGGGCACCGAAAATGGGCTGCTGCAACGGAGCGATTTGTTTATTTATCGCTTCCACATTTATTTATTGCCAGCGTCAAAGACAAGATTGTGCTGCCGGGCTTTTCATCTTCCCCCAAGCGCTGTGTGAGCGCTCCAGTGCAGAAATATCCCCCCTCTAAACGCACTTGTGCCGACTGGAGCTGGGTCCTCCGCAGTGCTGCTGCTGCTGCTACAGTGTCATAATATTTCATAGGACATTTATAAATATTAGTGCCAGGGAAAATAAATTTCTTCAGAGTACTTAGTCTGCTGCTAATAAGTAGTTTATTTAAGCTTGTAAGAATGGTGACATTTCACTCGGAATATCTTTGGCCTCTTAAAAATTGTTAGGGCAGAGGAGAAAAGAGGGGAAAAATAAACTGGAAAAAACATGCAGCAGATCTTTTGATATTTTTTTTTCCTACACTTTTACTCGCTTAAAAGGGCCTTCTTGTCAGACTGCATGTCTCTGTGTGAAGCTGTTACAGAGTTTGATTAATGTGTATTATTTAACATCTTATTTAGTAGATTATTCCCTCTTTTTCTCTTTTGGAGCTGCATGCAGCTGAAATAGTGTTTGAGCAGGTTGCCTCTTGTATCAATAGTAGTAACTAAATCCCTTTTGCCACTTTTCCCTCTTGGGCTAAACATTGTGGGAATAGTGGCGATGCTTTCTTTGTTCATTTTTTTATGGTTTGGAGTAAGTTTATATTTACCATTATTACTCATCTTGCTCTTTGATTAAAAAGGCTGGGTTTCCGATGGATTTTTAACAGTGATACAAAATCACAGAGCAGAAGGGGGGAAGGCATAATTTTTGTGGTTGGGTTGTATTTTGTTGGGGGTTTTTTTTTACAGCTCAGCAAAGGTGTCAACTCTCAGCTCTTTGTATTCAACTGCTGAATTCATATCAAGAATAAATTCTGAGATCTTCTTTCATGGGCTTCCCACAAAATGTGTCATTTCAGGCAGGCTCAGGAGGAGGTACGAAGCTGATGATTTTATTTGTGCATGTGTGGGAACTTTATATTTCTATTGCAATCATCCAGTATGGAAAGAAAAATAATGTTCCATTGAAAACCTCCAGAGATTTTTGAACACGATCCTGTTTAAAAATTACAGTCCCTGTAGTTCTAGAGTTGCTTAATACCTCTCCTGGCAGATGAGCCCATGCCAGTCTCTCCCAGATGACAGGCAATCTCCAGAAGCTCTGGGAACAGGAAGGGAAAAACCTCAGCAAATTCAAAATATCTATAGGAAGGGGAACCATTTTATACTAAGGGAGTTAGTGGGCACTTGGTCAAAGGCTTCTGGTGTAAAGAGGCTGGAAAATTTTGTACATACCTCAACCAAATCCCACATAAGACTGGGAGGAAGGGAAACAAGCCTCCCATGTGCTCTTTAGCTGACAAATGGCAGGGTTTCCAAGAGCAAAGCAGGAAATTCTCTGCACTTACTTACAAGTTTATGGCAACACAGGTGTACTCTCCTGCAGGCTCTGGCTTGCACATGATTTTGTCATTTAAAGAGATTGGGAGGAGAGGAGAGAAGAGCTCTTCTGGCCTGGATTTCTTGGTTCTGAATGGGCTTCCCCTCCATTCATGGTTTATGCCTCAGAATACTGTGAGCCTGTCTTTTTAGTTGCCTGTGTAGGAGATTTTTTTTGGTCTTGTTTTCCTTTTTTTTACTTTTTTCTCTTGGAAAATGTCAATCTCTGAGCGGTGCTTTCATACACTTCCTTCCACAACACATTCGTTCTGAACATTCCTCTTGATCCCCAGTGCACGACGAGGATGGCATCGAAAGGCAAAATAGGAACTTTCTGTGGTCTGTCAGAGCAAGTGTTCCAATCAAAGGACAATAAAAAGGCAATTGTTTTCAACCAGATTTATACAGATGGACAAAGAAAAAAAAAGCGGGGGGGCTTCAGGTGCAATATTCAGTAATGTTGTGGCAATATAATGTGTGTGGATCACTTTGAGAGGAGTTGAACAATCCTCTGCAAACTTTCTGTACTTTATGGTCTTCCAGCTCTGGGAAACAGCACAGGAATGGGGGAAATGTCTCCAAAGCATCAACACTGAAACAGTTTCAGTGATAAAGCTTTAAGGTGGATTTTTTTGTGCAAGGATCTGGGCTCCTCTGCTTCCATGATATCCAGGGACAGATCTCAGTGTAACTGAATGCAACATGGGAAGCCTCCGTGCTGATTCCTGGCAGCTCTGCACCTGTTTTCCACTGAAAATTGAAAACTTTGTTCCTCATTCTTAAATGAACCCCCAGCTCCTGGAGGGGCCACAGCTCAGCCACCCTGTGGTGTTTTGCTCTCCAAGGAGGGGGCAGGCAGGGAGCACAAATGGCTACTGCAAACAGCAGAATTACCTTCCAGCAGTATCTTCCATGTTCTCCAGGGGTTTTTTTCCAGCACCACCTCAGTCCCTTGCCTGACCATGTTTATGTAGGATGGAGACCCATGCAGGAAGGCAAGATGCCTTCCAGCTGTTGATTTTTATCTTTCCTCTGACCTTCAGGGCAAGCAACAAGCAGCATAAGGCTTTATCTGTGTGTTTAATATCAGTGGAGTGTTTTAGTTTGGATTTTTTCCTTTATGGGCTGCATAAAGACTTGTTTTGTGAGATTCTAACTTCACTCATAAAACCTTGCAAAAAGCTGCATTCTGCTCAGTAAAGCTGTCAAAGTGGACAGATTCAGCTTTGATCATAGTAACAAATCTGTTTGGCCACAAGTTTTCAGAAGTGTCCCTTACACATAGGGGGAAAATAATCATTGCATTTCCCAAAGGCAAACTCCAAAGCTTGGGGGAAATGTTGCTGTTGCATGCGAACATTTTCACTACTACTGACCCTTGCTGAAGGAAGCAGCTTGAAATTTAACTGAGTACTGAATATGTCAGCTCCTGGAAAACAACTGTTGAGTTTTCAAAGGATGTAGGGAGATCAGGGATGTTTGCAAAAGGACTGTTTAGCCTTTTGATATGCACAGAGCTAATTCTTTAGATCTCAGTGATGTAACCAAAAGAGTGATATTTTGGGATGAGTAGGTGCTCTAACTTGTGTGTGTGTGTGTTTGTGTGATAGATATTATCAGCCTGAAAAACCACAGGTATTTAAAACTGCTGAATACCATTTCCAGCTATTTCAATGTGCTTCAGAGAGAAGTAACTAATACAGAGCAGTTTCCATTTGCAGGAACCCAGGTGGGCCTGGAGCCAGGCTCTCACCTGGCTGAGATCAGAGCTGATGGGTCTGAGCTCCCACAAGCAGCTGTTCAAGGTTTCACTGCAAACTGTCAGAATTCCCAGAGCTAGAGATTTTCCTTGGAAATGCTATTGTGTTTATCTAGAAGTGGAGAAGGTGGCTCTGTCTTTGAGGTACCTCTCAGATGACTGGGTTTATATTTGACACTCACCTTTCACAGAGCTGACATCAAATGGGATGCATCCCTATTTTTTTTCCCCTTTTTTTGCTGATTATCTGTCCATGTGGCTGGTTTAAGTGAAAAATACCCAGAATCACCCAGATAAGAGTAACGTTTTTCAAGATAGTAAAACAACATTATCAATACCTGTAAAGGCAGGATCTTAACCTGAGGGACAGCATGGCAAAAGCAGCTTAGAACTGTTCTGCTCAGTCCTTTGTCAAAACAATGCTTTCTTTCTCTCTCTCTCTCTGAGTTTTTAATAGACATCTCAAGTTGAGATGACTGTCAGCACTTTCTTCTGCTAAGATTCAGTTTTGCTAAATACATATTCTACATTTGTAGCTATAAATATATACAGATATAGTGTATACACTCTCTGTAGGAAGCCAGGTTCCATTTCTAGCTAATTTTCTGATTCATTCAGTGTGTGTATATTGCTGTAGTTGCTTTTTTTTTTTTTTTTTTAATTTGCATCTGCCCAGTTGTGAGAAATCTCGTGACATTTTACATGAGACCACTTTCAGTTCCTGTGCCTCAGCAGCTGATGGGTTCATTTCTGTATCATGGGTCTCTGTCTCAGTTAGGGCACAGCAGTGAGACTGAATTCTGTGCTTCTGGGAAGCAGACCCTTGTGCTTGGAAGCATAATTAAATGATCTTTAAAAAAAAAAAATCAGACTATTAATATCCCATTTAGATAATTAGTTGTATGCTTTTATAGATAGGAGGTGTTACGCAATGGAATGAAACAAGAAATAAAATCAAAGGCGGGTTCAGGCTGTTCTCATTTCCCCAAATGAACACATTCACATCTGCAGAAGTCACTGCTATGCAGGCTATCAAGTGGAAGAAGTTTGCAGGATTAGGTGCTCTATGAGTGGCTAGAGACATTATTTAGCATTTGCTCAGAACCAGACATATGCCCCATGCCTCTTCATGCCTCAGGGCCTCGGTCTAACCACTGCATGATGGGTTTAGAAAGAAATTTCTGCTGTGGCCAGCTCATCCCTTCTAACTGTCCACTAACAATGCCATCACCTCTCTGTGAGACATCTTTTTATCCATCTCAGATGCTAAACCCCTTTTTCCTTTGCAAAAATAGTGCCCCACAAAACAAGCCAGAACTCTTTAAATGCCACGAGACTAAAACTTCTCTTAAGATCAGGATAAGCCTGCCAAAGACAAGGTACCCTGATTTACACTCTGACTGAGAGCTGTCTCTGAACAGCAGAACAATGGGTGTGAAAACATGCTGAAGGGTGCAGGAGCTCCAGCAGAGTTTGTGTGTAGCTAAAGGAACTCCTGAAAGTGGAATCAGGCCAGCACAATCAAAACAACCCTTGGTGTTTAAAAATACATTGCTGGCTTGGGCATTTTGTGTCAGAGGACAAGGAGGACAATGCCCTACTCAAAAAGATAACTCACTTTGAGCCACTTGAACAAGTCATTCACCAGGTTGCACATATGTTTAACCAGTGATCCTTTAGGCTTCTCTAAAGAATCAGACCCTTGTGTGTGGCTCATGAGGGTCTGAGGGATGTGGTATCTGGAAGTGTCCTGCTCAGAAAACATCCAGCTATCCTCAGCTCACTGTGAATATCTAAGATTTCTGAGGTCCAGGCATTGCTGGAGTCCCCTCTCCATGGATTTCTCCTCCTCCAGAAAGACGAATGGCAGGAAGGGTGGACAGGTACAGAAACCTGAAGTTGCACTCACTGCCCCTCAGCTCAGTTCTGTTTATTATCTTAATCAAGCAGTTCAACCTCTAGCATTCTGCAGGGTGCTTCAGCTTGAGAGAATTTCTCTCAGAAACGCAGCTTCCCCTTTTCAGCTCCTGTCCAACACACACTCTGACACAGTTAAAGCAAATCCTCTATAAGCTCAGTCATTGACCAAAAAAGTCTTTGTTAACAGAGAGTTAAAATCGCCCAGTGGTTTCTCATGTCTTTCCAAAATGCCTTGCTCAGCAAAACTCACCCTCCTGAAAACACAGAAAATAAGGAGTCCTGGCATAAACCAGCAGAACCTTAACTGTGACCCCCTGGAAACCTCAGTCCCTGGAATTACTGGCATGCTCTCCAGATGAGTTCAGTGCAGTAGGTTTTTCTGAGCCTGATGCTCCAGAACAGCATGTGCTATCAGCAGGCAAGCTGCAGTCTGCATTTGTTTTTGTTTTGCTTGGGGTTTTTGGCAGTAGGATCCCTGCATTTTAGTGTCAGAGGGATATTTTGATAGGATTTAGAAGAAGATGTTTTAGCCATCCTTCCCCTTTCAGTGCAGTCAGTTCTCTGTCTGATGTAGGAGCAGTGTATGCCTTACTTGGGCACTTGTGGAAGTTCAGACATTTCCCTCTTTCCTCGTGATCTCTACTGGATTTTAGCACACTTAGAAGGAAGAATGCACCACTAGCAGGCTCCTCACACTTGCTGACTTCGACAGTCACTTCATCAAGCTCCAGTTTCTCTTCCACCACCTCCTTTTGCACTCCTGGTTTCCAGCCCCAACAATCCCCCTCAGGACCTTGTCCATGATGCCAGAAAACTGCAGTGTAAGCTAAATAAGGCTTTTTAAGTACTTTAAAGTCAGCCCAATTTCAGCCTAAATTTCAAGGCTTCCCACTTTAGTTATAGCAAACCCAGAGTTCTGCTACAATCAGCATTTCTGCTGTGTTGAAATACGAAGGAAAAAGCAATACTGTTACTGCTCTGTTGCCTTTGTAATATTTAATTGTTCATAGGCTGTGGTGAAGTGGGGCTTTAAGGCAACCTCAGTAGATAGGGGGAACAGAGCTGTGAAATACTGTGCAACATCAGGCCTTGTGTTTGGGAATACTGAGTTTCTCAAAAACCCAGGATATTTTAATGGATTAAAAAGTAAAAAGCTGTAAGAAAATTCTGTTTTGTCTCAAGTTTTTGTACGTGTAGTTTGCAGGAGAGTAATTTCAGGCATAGTTGTGATGTTTCTTGAAGTAAGGGCACAGTATCAGCTCTTTAGTTCCAAGATGGAGCACTGCCAGATCCTTGAGTTTCAGTGCTGATGTTGGTAAATAATGTACAGTTTTTGGCTGACCATACAGATACAAATTTGTGGGTTAGACCAAAAAAAGCAATGCCAGCACACTGACAGGAATTGATTCAAAGGCAGACTCTCTAATAGTTGTGCTCTTGTTCCAGTCTTTCAGGCTGAAATGAAGGCTCAGAGCCCTTTTGATTGGAAGCAGAGATTTATGGTTAATTATAGCATTTCCCATGATTATATGCTTGTGCTTCAGTAATTGCTAGATGAGGAGGAACGCTGTAACAATTTCAGGGCTAGTGTGTTGCTCCACCAAAAGATATACCTTCAGATATCTCAGCATGGGCCCTTCCTTGTTTCTTTAGAAGGAAAAATACAAGGCAGAAGTTACACTCCACTGGTCCTGCAGAAAGGCAGAGACAGCAGAAGGTGCTGCTTCAGCCTCCACTGCTTCTGTCCCTCACCTCAACATCCTCATCGGAACAATGGCAGTGAAAAACCATCTGGGGTGAGCAAGGAGTTCAACTCATCCCAGCCATGAGTTCTGCAGAGCTCAAATACAATATTTTACCATCGAGAGCACACAGATTTGGTTGTGATAATATAGCCAGGTGCTCTACATCATAGAGTCACAGAAAGGTTTGATTTGGGAGGGACACTTAAAGGTCATCCAGCCCAGCCTCCCTGCAATGGGCAGGGACATCCTCAACTAGATCAGGCTGCTCAGAGCCCCCATCTTGGCTTTTAGGGCAATTCTGTTGCATATTCAAAATGTGTGATTGCACATTGAGAGATAAGTAACAGGTTAGTAAATTCCCATCCTTGTTCCATAATCTGCATCATAATTGCCTATACTTAAATAGAAGCTCCTACAAACAGTGTATTTCTCTTTTAAATTTACTCACAAGGAGAATATTAAAAAAACAAACTACTGTGCCAGATGTTCAAAGACTTTTTAATCCCCCATCTACTGCTTTCATGACCACAGAAACATTGTGGTTTTTTTTTCTTTTGCATAGAAAAGCTGGGAACTGAAAACTAAAGAACCCATCAGACTTTAGATATGAGTTCACTATAGCTATAGCTGTGTAAGAGATACAGCAGTGAAATACAAGCATACTTTGAGGATACTCACATACTGAATGAGAAGATTATGATCACAGAATCACATGTTGCAGAAGTCAAAATGCAACTCTGACCAGAATTACAGAGTTTATATTTCCACATCCACCCCCAGAGGATCCAGGGGAGTGACTGGCTGAGGCTTCCACAATCACTGCAGGACAGGTGTTGATGTCATACATCCTCTCAGCACCTAAGGAACATAGGTGATAAAATAAATGATGGTGAGTGTACAGGGGGCATTGTCTACTGGAGCAAGCCAGCCTAGGATCTAATTTATCAAATACAAATTTAGGTCTGAGCTGACTCCCTGCATTGGAAATGTAGAAGAAAATAATTTTTTCCTGTATAATTCATCCTAGAGCACATTTCTGACACTGGTGCTCTTTTCTCTGGAAGTATTCAGTTATCTCCACTGGCTGCCAAGGGTGTCTTGCTATTGAGCTCAAGCACAAAGGAGAGGGGATCAGTCCAATCCTTGTGCCTGGTGTAGAAAGAGATATGCTTTCTTTCTTTTATCAGCAGAGGATTATGCCCTCCCAGTGACAGCTGAGACCTGGAGGGGAGCTCAGTCTTTAACCAGGTGGAAATGGTTCAGAATTTGAACAAACTGCAAGAACATTGTAGTCTGATTATTCCTTATCCTCTCTGTCATGGTTGCTCAGGACACTGAAGTCAGTATTTTTCTGTTCCCAAATACATTTGGTACATTAAAATCTTACTGTGAGATGAAGCCACTCCCCACAGGCTGGAATTTTGCTCTTGAGATGTGGTCCTTGCTTGATAGTCCTGTGATGTTCTGTGCTTGCATTATGCTCCAGAGCAGGCTGGGGAATAAGACCTTGCTCATTTTTGCTGCTAGCAAATGACTGCTGGGCACCTTCATATGAAACTGCAAAACAGGATACAAAAAGCAAAGAGATTTATTTTAGGCTGACTTTAAAAAGAACCAAGTCCTATTTTTAGTGTGTTTACTACTCGTCAAAGGGATTTTCTGTTGTCTCAAACCCAGGCCACTGAGGTTTACCACTGCTTGTATAACATTTTTTCAATAGTGCTGTTCCTTTTTCAGTAATTGGTGTGGCTTCCCATGGCTCCAGCAGCCCTGCTCTCCCTGGGCAGCCTGGGACGGGGGATTTGCCCACACTGGGGTGAGAGAGGCTGCACTTTCTGGGTCTGGGTGGGGTCCCTGTTGACTTCATCTGCCTCAGAGTCAAGCCCTGGACTGTTTTGGTTTCACTGAAGCCTACTTAGTTTCCTGGTGAGGATACAGTTCTAAATATAACCCTTACATTTGATGCAGGAATGTTTACCCATGCAAAGTCAGGCAAGGTAAACACTTCCAACATTTTTTTTGGTCAGTACCTTTTTATTGGAAATGACTTGAATTATATTTGGCATCACCCTGGCATGCTGGAGCTAAATACAGGGCCTGTCTTCCTTTTCTGATATCTGTGATTTCTAATTTTACTTTCATGTGGAAAGGGGTGATTCAGTGATCCTTCACTATAGGTGTGTCGGTCAGAGTGGATGTTGTGAGCTCTGTGAATTTTGCATTCACCTTTTGAATAACACAGCCCTGAATGAATCTGTTGACAGAAGCTGAGCAATTTAAAAATACATTTGAAAGTATGCAACAGGATTATGACAGAGGGCCGTGCCAGAAAAAATACAAGCTCTTACTATGCTCTTACAGTTGCTTAAGCACACATTAAATGCATAGTTTGCACTCTCTCTTGCTCTCTCATTCTCTTTCAAAGAATGTATTGTGAAGTACATTTATTTAGGACTGTGCCATTATGTTAAATCAGCTTTGATTCTACTGATGAATTTCTTTTTTTAATCCCTCTTGAGTATTTGTGATAAGCTCTGACTTGAGATTTGACGGAAGCTTGTCATTATGTTCCCATAAATCTGATTTAAAAGCTATTTGTGCCAGTGGTTTGCTTGAATTTTTTAAACAAGAGGATGCATTTGTGGGCAGGCTGTTATTTCTCGTAGGGTGCAATCACCTCATCAGCTGGTGCTGCTGCACCTCTGGGGAGAAGTGAAGACTCCTCTTTGCCAGTTGTAATGAAAAAGTTATTCTGCTATCAGAATATATATCACACCTTGTGGTACTTTCTTCTTACTTTTGTGTAGGGGAATGACCTAATTCTGGTACAAGATGGAGAAAAAAGAAAACCTTTGAAAGAAATTGATGGCTTTTTGAAAATCAGTGTCCCTTCAGCAAGCTCCCTGCACAGGACACTTTTCTACCTACACAAGTGACCGGTGCCCAGACAAACAGGGTCAGCACTGGAGCAGTGATTTGGTCCTGCACTGCCCTTGTGCTTCACACCAGTGCCCTGCCCCACACCCCATCCTGTGGCCTAGCACTCACTTATTTATGCTCACAGAGTCACAGAATCATAGAATGGTCTGGGTTGGAAAGGACCTTAAAGCTTATCTAGTTTCAACTGCAATGCCATGGGCAGGGACACCTTCCCCTATCCCAGCTTGCTCAGAGCCCCATCCAGCCTGGCCTTGGACACTGCCAGGGATGGGGCAGCCACAGCTGCTCTGGGCAACCTGTGCCAGGGCCTCCCCACCCTCACAGGGAACAATTTCTTCCTCATATTCAATCTAACCCTGCTCTCTGTCAGTGTGAAGCCATTGCCCCTTGTCCTGTCACTCCAGGCCCTTGTCAAGAGTCTCTCTCCATCTTTCCTGTGGGCTCCCTTCAGGCACTGCAAGGCCACACTGAGGTCACCCCAAAGCCTTCTCTTCTCCAGGCTGAGCAATCCCAGTTGCCTCAGCCTTTCCTCCCAGCAGAGCTGCTGCATCCCTCTGCTCCCCTTGGTGTCCCTGCTGGACTGGCTCCAGCAGCTCCCTGTCCTTCCCGTGCTGCTGGATGCAGCCCTGCAGGTGGGTTCTCACCTGAGTGGGGCAGAGGGGCAGAATCTCCCCTTTCCTACTGCCCACACTGGGGGATCAGCCCAGCACAGGGAGGGTCTCTGGGATGGGCCATGTCCATCTCTCACCAACAGCACCCCCAAGTCCCTCTCCCGGGACTGCTCCATCTGCTCATCCCCAGCCTGGATTGCTCTAAGGGGTTGTCCTGACCCAGGTGCAGCACCAGCACCTGGTCTTGTTCAACTTCATGGGATTCCCACATTGCTTTTGTTCTTGTTTTGTTTTGTTTTGTTCCATTCATACTAAATGTTTCCATTCATAACTGGTTTCCAGTTGCTGAAGCAGTGAACATCACTAGTAATCAGCTCCTGCCAAGGCAAACTGATGAAGCAAGGGAGGAAATGAAGTAGGTAAGGTACAGTTTTGTAGTCCAGGCTTTCCAAGTAAGAGATTAGAAATCCTTGTACATGTGATCAGTGTATATCCCTGGCTAATGATGTATATCTACAGGTGAGCTAAATGGAAGCAGGATGCTCCATTCATCCCTAAATAACACAGTGCTATCTGTGGTCTGATATATATGAAAATTGAGTGTTTATTTTGTCTGCCATGACAATATCTCCCTTATACAGAGGTCAAGAGGACCTTGCTATTTCTGGTAGTGTATTCCTTCATTGTACTGCAGCAGTACACCTGAGGCCAGGTCTGCAGCAAGACACTCCACTAACATGAGGTAAAATGCAAAAAGGAGCAGGGTCATCTTGTAGGAGCCATCCTTGCTCATGTTGAAGGTCCCTGTCCTCTCAGAGGGACCCTCTGTTCCCAGAAAGAGCTGAGGAGCTGAGCAGCATCAGAAGCAGCCAGATGGGAGGTAGGGTAATGTGCACCTGAGACTTTGTCCAGTGCTCTAGAAAGTCTTGTGAATTGGAGATCCTGGAAAGAAATTTGGCATTTGAGTCACGCTGCTCACGCATGGTGAGTCACGGGGCTGGGAAGTCACAGCCAAGCCTTGCCAAGTGTGGGCAGAGCTGGGTGAGCTCTGGATGAGCTGGACTCCCTGGGAAGTGCAGGGCAGCAGGGTCCCCTCCCTCTCCATAAGCCACAATTCCATCTGTGTGACATCCCATGGTCAGCTGGGACACTACTCCAGTTTGGTGAAAATCCATCTCCCACATCTACACCAGCAGCCCTAATGGAGAGAGGGCTGCCATTGCCTGAACTCCTGTTGCTTTCTCCACTTCCCTGCTAATCCTGCTTTCCTGCCCACTGAGGGAGTTCTTGGGGATTTTGGCCAGAGCTGGTGACAAAATGCATGGCATTGTCCTCTGAGCACTCTGGAAGGAAGTGTAATATTGGAAATAAAAACAGAACAATTGATTTGTGAGCTGAGCTCTGCATTCACACAAAAAGGGTCATTGAAAGGGCTTTGCAAAAAGTAAAGGGGCATATTTGAGAAAGTGCCCCAGCTGCAGAAATGCTGAACAATGGGAGTTTGACTGTAATGTGCTTAACCAAGCCTCTCGAATCCTACCCAGCAGTTGTGACAATGCATGTCATCTGTTGACATGCAGAGAAAAATTGAAGCCCATTCAGAGCAGAGCTATTTTGGGGTATTTGTTCCGAGCCCTGTGCTTGGCTCAGGCCGTGTGTGTGAATGGCTGCAGACGCCTCCCCAGTCAAGTAGCCGTGGGTTTGGCAATGAGCTCCCTCCCACTGGGAGATAAGGCAGTTTGTACCCTGTCAGTGACCAGAGGCAGCCACAAAACATTAGGCAGGCTCCTGACTGTCGAGAGCTGAAGCTGCTTGAAAACAGCAGGGTCAGTCTGCTCTCAAACACACTGGTATTATCTCATTAGCGGTGGCATTTACTGCACAGCTCAAGGAGCAGAAAAGGGAGTTGTTAAAAAAAGAAGAAGAAAAAAAGGCAAACAAATAGTATATGAAATCGTTAGGCAGAGGGAATGGTATTTACATGTGGACTTTATCAAAGAAAGTAGTAGTTGCGCTAAGTGAATCATATACAAGCAGCAGATTATCGCTTCCTTATCTTACCTCCAAATTACCTTCTCCTTCCAGCTGGCAGGGAAAAAAAAGGCATTTTACCTGAAGTTCAGCCCTTGTTTATAATTATAAAGTGGGGTTTTGTTTTTGTTTTTGTTTTACAACTGAAGAAATACAGTGTAGCTCACAACGTTCAGGTTTGGGAATGAGAGGCCCTCCTGTGGAGCTCCTCTCCCCTCTCTCCATATCCACCTTCTCCTTTCTCCCATGGGATGGTTTAACTGTCAGCTTCTCTGCTGGCAACTGGAATGCCACAAATTGAGCTCTGTGGCATTATGGCATAAAGATTCAAGAGAAGACCAACCAGGAGGATAAAAATACCAGACAGCACATAAGTGGCACATCCCTGGGGGCCAGCAGGAGTGGTGGGAGACATGGGATGCACACAGAAAGCTGTTTCCTTCAGCAGCACTCTGACATGTCCAGCAGATACACTTCCACCAGGTCACAAACTCAGGAATGTCTGAGATGTTTCTGCAATGGGACCTCGAAATGGAGCTGCTTCACCTGTCTGTGCTGAGGACTGCAGGATGGACTTGGACGTGCAGCAACCCCACGCCTGTAGCCTGGCCCTGCCACTGTGTGCAGTTCTCACAGCCTTGGGGGGGCACTTTGCAGAGTCAGAGCTTTTATTCCTGCCAAAAGTGTGCACTGGGACACTTCCTCAGAAGTGGATCCTTCTTCCATTCTGTGTGTGTACTCTCTGCTGCAGGGAGCTCTCAGCTGTGACCTGCGAGTCGATGTCACGCAAATCATCTGCATGGAAAGTTATCAGAGTGCCCTCCTGTAAGAAATAAACAAATCAATAAATAAGGTGATGTCAGAGACAGAGGAGCTCTCAGGAGAGAAGAGAGCAGCACATACTGAAAGTGTACAGTGGAAGAGGAAGCTGGGGAAGGGTCTTTAAGCTTCCCTTGGTACTCTGGTGTTGCAGCCATGTCATAGGGGATTTGATCTTAACAAATGAGCCATATACACGAAGATCTGCTTTTCACAAAACAGAAGAAACTCCTCGGGTTTCCAGAGCACAAACTAGTTGTTCATGTGGTTTCCTCAGATGTGTCTGTTACTTGGCAGATAACTTAAAAGCCTGTGCGCTCCCTCTGAAGTGAGTCTGAGCTGTGTTGGTGAATTGTACTTTCTCGGGCAGAACAAATTATATGATTTAGTTTCTTGCTGAAGTACAGGTGTAGTTCTGGCTCACATAAATTCACAAATACAGGTGCTAAAATTACAGTTCCCAAAAAATGGGGGGGGAATGCAGTTCTTAATTTCTCGACTGTTTGGCTCAGGTGGTTTTCACAGAAAGAGGCATGCAGAGAACCAAAAGAATGTGTTGAAAGTGCAAATGCACACAGACACAAAAATATTCTGGGACAAGCTCACTGGCATGGGGATCTATAAAAAGGCACTGAGTTAATGACTTGCACTTTTTAGAATGAAAGTTTATGCAACTGAATTGTCCAGACAACTTTTTTTCCCCAAAAAAATTTCCAATTTCATATGGTTTTCTAGATGAACTTTTCCTAAAATGCCTAACAGCGACTTTAGGCTGAATCCAATTTTGTAATCTCTTGGGGGTTGTTAAATTAAAATAAACTTTCCAATGATAGGGCCCCTCCTGTGCTTGTTGTCATACACAGACACGCTGCTTTATAGCACCAGAGGTTTCAGTTTCAGACAAGCTAAAAGTGCTTCTAATTTAATAGAAACAGCACAGGCCAAGTGGTGAGCAAAGGAATGGATACTGAGAAAGGAACAGGGCAGCTGCAATTCAGTGCCAACAGAAAATAGGTTCCAATATTTTTTGACTGAGATGTGTACTTGTCAAACAAAACCTGGCAGGACAAAGTTATCTTTCAGATTTCATCCTGAAAGCTAGAAGATATAAAAAAGGTGAGAAAAAATACTGCAAGTTACAGCATATAATGTTTTTTTTAAAAGTATTATCCACTCTAGATGATATTGGTAAAGTATAAATTTTGTTTCACTTCCATTTCTTGCAGTCTAAAAGACATGTATATAGTATAATTAAGGCCTTTTTCTTTTACACAAGGTCAAAAATATAAGTGTACAGAAAGCTGAGTATGAACTTACTGGGAAAGAAACTTCTGAAATGCTTTCAGAACTAATACCATTATGAAGCATATTGTTATTCTGGCCTCTACACAAATGATTTTTTCCTTCTTTATTTATTTGTCCATTTATTTTCTGTGCCCAGGAGATGTTTACACTAGGCAGGTATTCTTGGATCCATAAATGAAGTGAATGCCAAGAGGCTTTGTAAAAAAATCACTACTCAAGAAACTCCCTGGAATATAATCAGCAGTATATCACCTCTTAACAATTAGTTAATTAGTTTGCACAAAGGCTGCATGTTTGTTGTTCTCAGGTGTTCCTCCACATAAGAAATATAATGAGATTAAAAAATCATTAAGAATTGCATGTGAGGCCATATGAGAGAGGAATGTAGGAGTTTTCCTGAGTAGCCATTTCTTCTTTTTATAGCTTGGTTTTATTTGTTATCATATGCCAAATTTAGCTCACTGATAAATTCATTCAGGCTACCCCAATTTTTCTTTGTGAATGGAAGTGCAGGCTGGCACAGAGAGCAGGACAGCTCTCTGCATGAGTCTGGGTGTTAAACTGCCTCAGACAAACCTGGCAGGACAGCTAAAATACATTGTTTATAGGTGAGACTGATTGATCATTCTTCACAATACTGCAAAGGGATGCCGAGAGTGGTGAAAGACTCTCAGCCTGTCTGGCAAATATCCTGCAATTTTAATTGTACTCAGACAGGAAAAAATACAAGGCATTTGCTGCAGCTAAGTGAACAATCCAAAGTAGACAATGTATTTAACACATTAAGGTTGGGAGTCTGGGCTGCATCAGAGCCTAAAGAGCTCCTCGCAGAACAGCTCCAAGAGCAAACAAAAGCAGAATTAAGCAACCTCACCAGTCCCTGCCTCAGTCTGTGGCACAGCCTTTTCTCATACTAAAGGCCAATATGGGTGTGATTTTTGCACAGGTAACACAGTGGAAGTGTGGGGACAGCTGGGTGGCATTCAGGATACCTGGGAATAATCCCAAAATCCTTTGAGACCAAAACTTGTGACCTGTAGCTCCTTCATTGCATTGCAGTGAACTCTGATCTTTCACTTGTCCAGTACCTCTGAGTAAAAGTAAACAGAGATTTATTTATATATATGTAGCCAGTCCTCTGATTTACCTTCAGCTTTTAGAACTGTTTATATATGAGCTGATCCCAAATAGTCCTTTCTAAAATTGGCATTTATTAGCTCAATCATCTGGCACTGCTTCCTTTCTTTAGGGTGAGAGTAGAAGCACGCACAGAACAAATTGTCAGGCACATTTCAAAGTTGTTTTTCTGCCAGTGCAATGCTGGAAATGAAGGAAAAAGAAGCACATGCATTTTTCATACAAGTGGTGCTGCATTTATGTGATTCTTTCTCGCTGACACAAATCCAACAAGAAAAAAAGAGAGGCAGGAATCTTCAGGAAGAGCAAAGTGTAGGTTGTTGTTGCTGCTCTTGACTTCCACTGTTACCAATCCACTCCAAGAGCAGAATTAAAAAAGAAAAAGGATGTGCCAATGACCAAGATCCCTGAAAATACCAAGTACAGCACTGGTTTTCTTTCCCATTCCCCCACGCTCCAAGAAGACACAGGAGCCGTGAAGACTGAAATTACTCAAAAGAAACTATTTTACTTTTGCCACTTTTCATTTTGACATTTCTATGTCAGAAGTCCTTGACAGGAAAAAAGCATGTTCTAAAAATCAGACGTCATGCAGTTGTCTCAGAAAGAGAGGCGCAAAAACTGCTGCTCACTCTCAGAGCTGAACTCTTGTGCATCTCTGAAAGAGCAGTTAGATTGAAATGAAAGTTTAGTGTGGAAATCAAGCTGCTTTCTACTGTGTCCCATGAGATGAGGATCGTTCTGGATGCTCAGTAGTGAAATACTGTTGATAAATAATAAAATGACACCGTTTGTCTGGTCTCATTTCCTATGATATCCACAACACCCAGAGTACTTCTATTTAGTGTGTGTTCAGGGAAGAGGCATATTGCTCAAAGCTCCTTATTATATATTATGCTAGGTCACAAGGAATTAGGGCAGATTCTGGTTGTCTGAAATACATATGTGTAAATAAACAATGAAGTGCAAATTAATTGCCATATAGTACAGTGGAGTTGTGGGAAGGTAATGCTGTGCTGCAACACAGATTGTTTAAATTTCATTGATTGTACAAATTATAAATAACAGAAAAATCTACCTTAACGTGGGGCATGAGGTAGATATTAAATACACTGTTGTCTGCCATTAATAATGCTAACGTTTCAGAGTTAGGAAAGGTACAGAACAGAGCAGCCAAACCAGCCTGTGACAGGGAGATGGAAAATGAATGATGCAGAAAGATTAGCCAGAATTAGGCAGATTGATAAGAGGAGACTCTCCAGGGATATGCCGAAGACAATACTGAAACCAAAGAAACAGAGAGAATGCATCACATTCATCTTTTTAAGATAGTCCCTAATTTGAAGAGTCTGGAGTGTGGGATAGCGAGGGGGTGACTCAGAAATGATAAGTATTTCCGGCACATTTGTTTAGTGTTGCTGAAATATTGAACGAATAGCTGAAGTCAAGAGCAACAAGTCAGAGGTTTAAAAGGAGCTCGTTTGTTTTCTTTTTGTGAAGGATTTTTGAGATTACATTAGCTACATATTTGAACTAGCGAGGATAAGTTCTAGGGTGATTTGTGTTTATTGGGGTTGCAAGGGCAGGCCTCAGTGGAGCACAGGGTATTTTTACAGGGCTGTTTCCATAACAAAATTGACACAAAACTGTATTAACTTTTCACAGATTGATAGAGAAACAAACTGTCTAAATAGATGTGTTTGTTTAAAAAGGGCTTGAGGTGGGGGGAATCCCTGCAGGTTTTCCAAGCAAACATGTACCTATAGGTTTGAAGTTTTAAACTGGGGGTTTATTTCCATTCTCCTAAGATGTAGCTGAGAAAACAGGTAGGAATAAAAAATACAAAGAGCAAGAAGGAAGGAGAATAAAGAATGTGGATGAGTGCAGAGGAGGAAAAGGGGGAAAAAATTAAAAACTGCTTTCTAGGTAGTTTCTATAGAACAGGATGGGAGAAAATTCAGTTCCCTCCACCTTGGCAGATCTGGCCATGTCTTCAGTAAAAAATTATTTTCCAGCTGAACCTTCTTTCTTTCTGGGTACAACAATTTGAACGGAATATTTCTAGCTTCATTCTCTGGAGCTGGCATAAAGATGCACATTTGCTTCTAGAAGTTAAACATAATTTTAAAAAGCAGATACTCTGATAAAATCAGATTAAGTAACTTACTGTAAGTGAACAGTAATTTAATTTTGATTTATTTGAAGCATTATAGGCCTGTTGTTACAACACATTTTGTGTCTGTAAGCCACTGATTACTAGAAGGTGGGAGAGAACAGCAGGGGGAAAGATCATTTTTTATCTTCTTCTCCACTTTCCCCTATTAATCATGGTACCAGACAGGATACTGGGTTACATGGAGCACATGTTTGGCCCAGAATGGCCAGCCTTATAATGTACAGTTTTATGAAGTGATGAATTCTAGAATGAGAGTTCCAGCATGCTTTTTTGTAATAACTGGGGGTTTTGACATGCTTTTTCACTTACAGTAATTATTCCAAGGCGGAAAATTGAACAAATGAAAACGAGAAATACAGAAAGCTGAGTTTACATGAAAAACGGCTAAGATGAATTTCACTTTGGGACTTAACATCAAGTCCTGTCTATATTGCAGAAAAGACATGCTTCATTTTCATACCTGAGGTTTGTTAACTAATACAGCCTGAATTCCTAACTCAGACAAAGTAAGCTGTGTTTTTGGCTTAGCTCATCAAAGGGACCACGAGGGGTGGAGGGGAGCTCTTACAAGTTGAGTATATTTTAGTGTTGTTTAAGCACAACTGGTGATAGGTGAGTGTGTCTAAGCCAGGGAAGGCAGAAAGTGGTGATTAACAACAGCTATGGCATAGTGACATCCTAAGTCTTAAAATTGCAGGATCTGCATTCCAAGTCCTATGTCAGAAAAAGGAAACTTAAGGAAATGAAAATTCCTCGCCAACATTTATCTGTGGTTGCACAGTACCTTAAAAATTATAGATACAACCTGTCTATAGCCCCTAGAGAGGAAGGTCTCTGCTATCAGGAGAGAGTTGAACCTGCTTGAAGCCCTTCCTCTACTGGGCCAGCTGTCCTTGGCTGTGTTAACTGAGTTTGTTGCCTACAGGTTTTGGTGGCATTAATTGAAGGCAAAGGCACAGACAAGTGTTTCTGTGGAATGGCTGTGCTGCAGGCACAGGCAGGAGAGTAAAGCATCAGGCCCAAGGCCATGTGAATAATCACGGCAGAGAAATACAGTGCTGAGAGGGAAAAAACTCCATGAAATGCTGGGCCACACTTCGAACCTCTCCTGACTATCACTGATAAAATTTAATATCAAGTAGTAACCAGTGAGAACTCTCTCTCTGTGTCTCAAGAGCTGAGATCATCATAGTCATGACATGGCCATCCCTGCCCGCCAAACCCCAGCCTTGGGCAAGGCTTGCACAAGCTGCTCTCCAGACCCTCTTGGTCATGTTGGGCAACAAAAGCGCTGCAAAGAGCTTTGGATCAGGCCCTGCAGATGAGGTTTCTCAGAGAGGTTTGTGTTTGGCACCCACTTTCCCACAGAATAAGTGAGCCCCCATTGATATTCCTAAGCAAGCACATAGAAGGTGTCTCTGTGTTGTGCCTGTGGAAGCAGGACAGTGACATCCAGAGCAGGCTCTGGGGGAGCAGGTTGCTCTCTGCAGGTCAGCTCTGTGCTGAGACGCACAGCAGAACACAGGGTGTCCCTTTCACTGACCCAAGCACGACCTTGACCTCCAGGCCAGTCTGACCAGATGCACCTTGGCGTCCAAAGGGCCTAAGCACCCGAAAAACCTCTCCAATCTCAGGTTAAATCTGTGTGAGCTTGAGGAGAAGCACTTCCCTTTCAGCAGGCACCCAATAAGGCACTGAACTGGTGCTCAGTAGAAATGAGTTCAGTTTCCAGGTGAGAAAGATCACCCCTAACATGCAGTTTATACTCTCTGCACATCAAATCCACATTGTTCATCTTGGGCATAACATACCTTTTCTCCCATCTATGGTCTCTGATTTCTAACTTGACTGTGAGGTCTCTGGGTGAGGCTCTAGCCCTTGCTAGATGCATTCACATAATCCACCCACAGAAACTGGTGCACACACCTTCACAGACAGGCAAGGCAGCCGAACCTTTACACACAGCCAGACTCCAGCACACCCCTCTCCTGCTGCAGCCCCGTGTGCTGCACTGCCTCAGCATTCGGGTGACCCCAGGGGAGCCCTGGGTGACATTCACCCACCCACACTCTCCATCCATCCATCAATACATCCATCCATGCAGCCAGCCAACCAGCAGTGGCATTTTTAACACCTGACCCACTCACTACTGCCAATTTACATCCAGAAAGCTCTGAACTCTTCTTGTGGCCAAAGCCCCCTTCCTCTGGGCATCCCACTCTGCTCCCTTGGCAACGCAGCCTCTGGTGCAAGGCTGCCCAGTTTTGGGTGGGAGCTGGGCCCTTGTGAGAGGAGACCTCTCCAAGATTGCCTGCTCAGCACAAGTCACCTTCTTGGTGCAGGTGGCTGTGCCTTCCAATGCTCATGGGACACCAGCCAGGCAGCTGGGTGACCACCAAGGTGACCGCAGGGTAGGGCAAATTCTCGTGCCCCAGAATAACCAGAAGGCAAACTGCAGAGTGAGGGGGGCTGAAAGAAGAGCAGGCTTTCTGGTCAGCAGCAATTCATCCAAAATCCCTTCAGAGATGCCAAGGAAATGGCCCTGCCCCCACTTCACCTCCTGATAATTCAATGTCTGTGTTTGTTGCCAGCTAGAAGGCTTCTTTTTTTCAACTTCATGAGCAAAGGAAGGTAGGATTTTAGCAGAAACCCATTGCAAAGTGTGTATTTCTTTTTCTTTCCTTCTCCCTCCACCCCCTCAACAAATCCCCAAGGTCAACATTGTAATAAACAGCAGGAAAGGCCCAATTTTCTGCACCTGTGGCCTTGTTTGTCTCTATATTTCTATAGGTGAATGGGCACTGGGGACACAGAAAGGAAGTGAATTCAATGGATTGGTTTAAAAAACTCAGCATGGTAATCAGCAGGCACTCAGGTGAAATGGCTTTAAAACCCTGTTAAAACAGACCCAAAGTGAAACAGGCTATCAGAGCGTGTAGCTACAGTGCATGCAGCTTGGTTGGTTGTTTTTGGTTTTTTTTTTTTAATATAAAAATGTGGCATTGTTAAAAATCAGCCTCTAGTAAAGTAGCTTGTCATTCAGGATACAAACCCCTGCACCTCAAATCTCTTATACAGAGCAGAAGAATGATGCTGGGTTTAATCTCCTTTTTCATCCCATGAAGACTTAGTGCAGACTAAAGGTACTAGACTAGTAGAAAATGAGGCACTTTTAGGATGGGCTCAGGAAATAGGATGGACTCAGGCACTACGATTTCCTCCACCAGCTCCTAAAACCTGCGCTCTGTGCCCCAGCAGCTCCTCCCTACAATCCAGGTTTGGGAACCTGGATTGGCCTGGTGGAGCCTCCACCTGCTAGCCACTGCTTGGAGTCCAGCTTTTCCCTGAGGGCAGATGTTCCCTCTGCAGTGCAATGTTCCATAACTGGGTAACACAATTTGCTGGGGGTTTTTACCCAAAGATACATGCCAGGAGGTGCACAAATTCTCTCACATTTGGACAGATTTGTTTTGAGAGTTCTTATTAAATGCCTCAGGGGAGTGGTTTGTAAAGCCCAAATATGGCAATAATTTATATTCTCCTGGTATTTCAGTTCACTGATGCACTGTGAAAAGAGCAGATCTCAGGTTGTCATAACTCCCTGAAGGTTTGGGGGAAAAAGACTGTTAAAAAAGATAAACACCTTTTGGCAAAAGCCAAACTGTTTGCCTTGATTTAAGATTACCACTGGGTTATTTCTGGCTCTGTTGTTTATCCAGGTCCCTCCTGAACAGTTGTAGCATCCACCCAACTGAGTACATCTCCCTGCTCACACACATCACTGCTGCAGAGGCACAGATTCAGACCCTGGAGCACTTGTGGGGTTTAATTTACTTGCAGTAGGAAAAATTAAGTCTGCAATAGAAACAGGCATCAGTGAGGTTTTTTTCCTAGTGCTATGCTCCCAAGTGGAGCTCCAGCAAGGATGTGCACTGTCTGTTTCCTCGTTTTTCCAGGGGTGGGGAGGGAACTTTTGCTATTGAACTACTCCTTTCAAAGGATACTGAGGCTTTAGACATTGGCAGGGGAGAAAGAATTCGAAATGGAAAAACCAAAAGCAACTCATTAAAGAAAAGATCAGGTCCAAACTTTATACTAAAGTATTGACAAGGGTTCCAAATAAGTGTTGAGTTGCAAGGAGATCAGGATGAGTATGAGTTGGCTGCATGAATAATGTGTTTGCTTTTTGCCTAAAATGCCATTCGTGGTCTAGGCTCAGTTCCTCTATAGTTTGGCTGAACACTCGCATTCACACTTGTATATGTGTACCTAATCTCAAATACAAATACTCAACCATGGATATGTTTGTTCAACCCTCTGTTGACTCTGGTGATCAATTTTGAAGCCTAAAAGCTGGTTAACAGCACTGTAAATAGCTCAGAGGCAGCTGTTTATTTGCTCATGATATTTGTTGAGCATTTTTATAAAAACAGACACGCAGGATTAGCTTGTATTTCTTCCTTGATAGCGGAGACAGATAGCACTCACCTGAGCTGGTGCTGAGCAGGGGAGATCCTGGCTGCTCTGGCTGGTTATCCAAACATTCTACTCAGACTGGGAAGCACCTGTGACCTGTGCCCTGACTGAGGCTCTTCCCCAGACTCAACTGCAGCTTTGGGCAAATTGCTTCATCTTCAGGTGAAGCAATGGTCAGTTGGTCAACACCTCAGTTCCCATCGATCTGCAGATTGAGGATGGCTCTGGGTTGGGAGTTAGGCATGAGTGTTAGCTTTAAACTTGCAAAACACATGACTGCAAACACACTCATCGTTTTGGGGATGTGATTAGATGTTCACTGTCGGAGCAGGAGTAGGAGTCATCCAGCTGACCTGCAAAAATGAGATAAAACCCAACCAAGCAGCTCACAGAGATCTCTATTTCTCTATTGTCCACTCTTTTTAATGAGGGGGAGCCTGCCTCAGTAGGCCTCCATTAAGCTTGAGGTGGACCACAAAGAAGCCTGTTGGACCTTTTTCTCCTTCCGTCAGAATGCTCGCTCTCACTCACGGAGGCAGACAAATCCTCACCCTGTGCTTGCCCAGATTTCTCTGCAGCACTGTCAGCTCTAGCAGCACAGAACACCTGTATTATCTCCAGGCCTTCAGCAGCAGCCAACACAAACAGCAAACAGCTGGATGTCAGAAAAGACCAAATCTATCATGGCCTGACACACTGCGTTGCCTCTGCAGCAATAAAATTACTGGTGGGTCAGCAGAAACAGCATCCAGAGTTGGTCAGATCTGCTGTGGAAGGTGCCTGAGATGGTTCTGAGTTGCTACGTTTTATGGTTGTTATTTATGGCTTTGGTTGTTAATGAATACTTCTGGTAAACTTGGTTTAGAGCCCGTGGGGTGAGCATTGTGTCACTGTGTTCCTGGAGGTTCTGAGCCAGCCTCCCCCCTGGGGTTTGCAGGCATTCACTATTCCACTCGGTAGCTAAGGGAAATGCAGGGACCACTTCAGTCCTTGCTGATAAGCAGCTGCCACTGAAGTGACTCTGCATAGCTGGGTGGCAGCCCAGCAGCACTAATCAATATCTGCAAGCAGGACTTTGGGGGGCTTCTTCCACCTGCTGAAAAGAGAAAGTGCTGTTCTCTTGCCTGGCATTATGATGTATGTTCATTGATACGGGGGATGGGGATTTTGTTTTATCACCATGAAAGAACTGTGTTTATCCTATAAACAAAAAAGAGACAGAGAGTGATTAAAAGCCAAACTCAGATTTTTTAGTCAAGATTTTTAAGGCCACCTCCAGTCCCTAAAGTAATTAATTTCAAATTTGTAGTTCAAGGCTATTGGTCCAACACTAAATAAGTTAGTCTGGAATAAAATAGCAGAGTGAACTTGCTGCCACTAAAATAATTTTGCAATTTTTCTGTTGTGTAAATAGAACCCGAGCAGATCTAAAGTCTGATCTGGCTTTAAAGTCTGCCTGGGCTTAAATACACCCTCACAGCAAGGTTTCACTTCTCAAATAAAAAACTTTCCAATAATACAGTTTGATGGTAGACTATTGCTTGTTCTGGGGTCCTGAGGTTTGGATTGGTGGAGTTTTTCACAATGCTGTTTTCAGTTCCTGAAAATAATTAGGGAGAAGGAAGAGCTTTTTAATCTGATGAATACCACACTGGTGCTGCAGTATCTTTGGTCTGTGGCTGACAGGAGCCCAGTCGAGAAACCCAAGTGCTAAAAATCCTGATTTCAGTAGGTGGCAGCATCCCCTCTGTGTCTCTCCCAAACCAACACCCGGCGTGCTGTTCTGGGGCTCGAGAGCTGTAAAAAAGCCCAGGTTTGCCGTGGCTGCTGAAGACCCCCAGTTCCACCTCCCAGAAGTGATCCTATACCTGATCCCAGGCTAGAAAGGAGCCTTCCCTCCCTCTCTCTTTCAGTGCATGGCAGGCTGGGTTTGTTTGAGAGGGGAGTCCTGAGCTCGAGTAGCCCGCATTTCTGTGGTGCTGTTTTAGCAGCTGCTCTGTGCCTGCCCTGAAGGCTCCAAAGAACGAGTCAAGTGCCTCCCTCACAGGCCCGGCCACCCTTCATCTCTGCCCTGCAAAAGGCATCCTTAGAGTCACTGCAGTGAGAACCACACTGGTTTACAAGCCAGTTCAGGAGAGACTCATTCTCACCATGAAGACAAATAATACTCTGTTAGAGATCCACAGTCTGGTAGTCACAGAGCTCTGCAGCGGTGTGTAAAATACCTGTCAGCCATCCCCAAAAAATACACTCGTGTGCAAATGCAGTTCAGTCCCTTCTCGTGGCTGTTAGGCAATATAAATTAATATACGGATTCGTTTTTTAGGACAGCTGTAGAAGTCATCTCTTTCTTTTTCTTAAACAGTGTATTTATCTTGTTTGGCTAAGATTCTCTCTTGCTTTGGTGATAACAAAAGAGCACAACTGTAGGGCAGGATTTTGGAGGATTCTTGTGTTCACNTCAGATTTCAATGTAATATGGCTGCAGTTCTAAGGCATCTTTGTGCTAATTATGCCAGCCACAAACAGCACTTGGACCAGGTTTGTTGTGTTGCCTATAAAGCAGATGGAGAGGAAGGATACTGTTTAGGAAGTGGCTGGAGAGTTTCTCAGTCATGGAATTTCCAGCTGAGAAGATCCAGCCTGGTTTTAAACCTGGCTAGGTCCTGGGCTTGAATCTAGCTCCATAGGCTTTAACTGAAATCCCTTTTCCTTTTTTTTCCCTGTCATTCCTCTGGAATGCAAGTTTAATGCTAATTTTGTATGTTGGGGCAGCATCAGAAGGCAGTAGTTAGGAGTCAAGAGCATCAAAGGAAACTTTCCATAAATCCCATCTCCCTTTGCCAAGCACTGTTAGGGCCATCTTCTGTCCTTAATATTCTGTCCATGAACATTCCTGTGTATTCACCACATAAGGCTAAGAATAGTTCAGCCATTTAAGGGCCTGAGTTTACAGACAGGGACTGTATGAGTAATGGATTGCTGGGCTGGATCACTGCTAAAACATTCTAGCAGTCCATGTTTGTCAATAGTAAGGTAATAAAACAACACCATCTGATTTCAACTTTCTTACCTTAGCAAATGATTAGTTCTTTCTCAAGCTGAGCTTGGTTTTCTATGCACAAGGAATCAGAGGTTTGTGTAGTTACCAGCTCTCCATTAGGCTTGATGATGATACTTAACCATAATGTCAAATATTTGTGTGTTTTCTTAACCTAGCTTGTCAATCCATGTTCAGTCAATGGATGAACATACAGTATAAAATCAAATAACAAAAAAATTCAGTAACATGAGAAATTAATTCATCAAAAGGAGCCAAAAATCTCTAAAGGAAATTTGTAAATTCATTTGTAAGTCCAAGCCTCTAGTAACATATTCATGTATCCTTTAAGGATGCTAGATCAGTCTCCAGTGTTACTCTGCCAGGAATCCACACAATCACAGGATGGGGGGGTTGGAAGGGGCCTCTGTGCATAATCCAGACTCCCCTGCTCGAGCAGGACCACCTGGAGCAGGTTGCACAGGATCAGGTGCAGGTGGGTGTTGAACATCTCCAGGTAAGGAGACCCCACGGCCTCTCTGGATAGCAGTTCCAGTACTCTGACACCCCCACAGTAAATAAATTATTCCTGGGATCAGTCCCTGCCCGTTCCTCTGGTGCCATTGCTGGGCCCCCGGAGCAGAACCTGGGCCCTGCCCTGAGCCCTCCCTGCAGACAGGGACACCCAGGGCTGAGGGCCCCTCTCAGCTGGGGCTCCTCTCGAGGCTGAACAGCCCCAGCTCCCTCAGCCTTTCCCTGTCAGGGATGCTCCAGGCCCTAAATCATCTCCTCAGCCTCCAGGAGCTCCAGGTTCCTCCCATCCTGCTGACCCCAGACCTGGCCACAGCTCTCCAGATGTGCCTCACAGGGCTGAGCAAAGGGGCCGGATCACTCCCTGACCTGCTGGCACTGCTGTTCCTGATGCACCCCAGGACTCCATTGGCCCTCTTGGCACAAGGACACGCTGCTGGCTCAGGGACACCTTGTTCTCCGAGGTCCTTCTCTGCAGAGGTGCTGTCCGTCAGGTCAGCTCATGGCATCTCCAGGGGCATAGTAGGAAGACCTTGGGGACTTTCTGTCTGCCTGCACTGTCACCAGTCTTTTCACTGCCACCAGGGAGCTTCAGTCTTACTTTCCAGTAGGTGACAGACTACTGCCGATATCCTAATGGTGGTGGTGACACCCAAACTTCTTTCCTCATTCCTCCTTTGCTGTTGTGAGGCTTAAACCACCCCAGAAACATGACTGAAAATGAACACACTTATAGGAGGCAGAATGAGGGGAAAGGGAAGGGGAATCCCTCTGCTTTCCACAAAGTCTTCTTGTATTGCAGAGTTCATGTTGGAAACATTCCTCAGCACCCAGAAGTTCTCTTATGTTTATTTTCAAGGAAACAGATTCTTGTTCAGACACCATGGTTCAGGAGTAGAGATGCTGAAAACAGGGGGTATTTTGTAACATTGCAGCCTGATTATCTGTGTTTTCCTAAAGAAGTACCATTTTCCTGACTAATATGGGCATAAGTACCAAAGTACCACAGGAGAGTGGTTTGCAGCTTGTGATCTGTGGCTCCACAGATGACTTAGAGAGCAGCCACAGAAGCTAGTGGTGAGTAGCAAGTATTTAGTCAGAAGACTTAAATTCTTTACACAGAAGTCCACACCCACACAAGGATTAACAGTGGTCCATATTACTGGCAAAGTTTGAAAGGCACAGAAATAAAAGAGAAGGGACTCAAAATCAAACAGATTTCAGGAGACTCCGTGGGGAGCAGACCATGGGTGTGTCTTTGGGCAGACTGACCAACAGCACAAGTGGCTTTAAATGAGCAGGGCCAAAGGGTGGGTGCTTTCTAAGGAACAGCCACATGGAGATTTGCAGGGACTCAGTGGTGCTGCTAAAAAAGACTTTTCCTTGGACTGGGCTTTGCCATGGCTTAATTGCTTCTGGTGCAAACAGAAAATAACTCCAGGCTTGCCATATACAGTTCCCTCCAAAGGGAAGCTGGAACAAACTGCTCATTTCTACATAGTCCAGATGAGGTAAATGTAAGGAAAGGAAGGGCACACCAGGGTGAAAGGACTTTTCAGGAGTTGCAGCACATGTAAGGAGCAGAATAGGAAGGAGAGAGCAGGGCAGAATAAAACTGTGCATTGAAATGTATCAGTGGACAGCGCCTGACAGGTTCCCCCCACCCCAAGCCCCACTTTGAGCCACATCTCAAGCCTATTTGTTACATCAAATGAGTCAAGAAAAGGAGACAGGATGTTTCCCTCGACATTCCATACTAAAGCCTACTTCAGAAAAAAAAAAGCCTTAAAATAAACTTATAGAACTATTTTAATGGCATGGTATTAGTAAATTATTCCTACTATGTCATGAAAGAATAAAAACGAGGACAAATCAAAGCCCAGCTGGTAAAAAAATACTCCCTGAAAAAAAAAAAAAGAAAAAAGAAAAACGTAGTATCTTGCAACTTCTTTTGAAGTCAGCACATTTTTAAGTTTTTATTTGGGTGAGAACAGAGCTTTTCATATGACAAGTGGTCCGGCTAAATTTTTCCAGCAGACTGTGCTGCTCCTTGTGCAGTATTTCCACAGTGAGGAGTCTCCCTGTTGCTTTCCCAGTGCAGAGAGGAAAGCAGGCACTCTCTGGGTATCTCTCATCAGCGGGGCTCAAGCTGGGTTAGCCAGGGGCATCTGCCACAGGCTCCTCAGGCTGTAAGTGACAAGAGGGACCCTCCTGCATCATCTCCTCACTGAAAACAAAGTAAATTAGGCACAGAGATACTTCAGGTTATGCAGTTGGGATGCTGGGATGATCTCATAGTTGAACTGACACCCCCAGCACACCCAAAGGGAGATGAAATAGTCCTGCAGTGTTCCCATGATATGTGTGTGGTTGAGCAGGCAGCACTGTAGTTCTGTGTGTGTGTGTAAATAGATATATAAAGGGGGGAAAAAGTGGTTAAAAGAAAGGAGATTTGAGCTGAACTCCCATGAGCACTGTTCTCCAGTACTGCCTTTCCTGAGAAGAGGCTGAGGTGCCTCACCTTCCTTAGGGCTTGAAAGAAGAGTTCCCCAAGAGCAGAGAGCTCCCTTCTAGATTTCTGGTCATCCAGAGTTTACATGCAGAGGAGATACTGAATGTTTCTTTCTTTGCCTTGATGGGAATGAGAGATTCCTAAAGAGGCATTCCATGATCTCTTGGAAGTCTCTAGAGGAAGCTGGAAGCCCACAGCAGCTGAACAGCTGAGTGATGAGGGCTTATCCAGGACGGAGCTGCCCACCTGGGCAGGAAACCTGTGGGGCTGGGAGATCAGGCTGGGGACAACTGCCCAGAAATATGCAGTGGCTGCTTGGTGGCACCAAGCTCTGGCACGGGGGGCTTTGTGTTTGTCTCCTACCTCTGTTCTCATCTCAGGTTGCCCAGTGTGCAAAAGGGTTTCTCCCAGTCCCACCACGAGCCCCTCGCCACCGTCTCCTTCACCCGCCTTTCACCCTGTGGGCGGGGGAGCCCTGGGTGTGTCTGTGGGGGGACAGGGCAGATTTGTGAGAGGTGACAGCTCCTGTGACAGGTGCTGCAAGGGGGCTGCTCTGGCAGGGGGCTGTTTACAACGTGATACCTCAGCAGCTGCCGCAGAGCTGGCCCTGAGCTGTCAGTGCCTGCGGTTTTATGGCACTTTCATCACCATCTGTCACTCTTTTAATGGCGTGGCGTGTGTGTCCTGCCACCTTCCCTTGCCACCCTGTGCCCCTCCAGCACACACACACTTGTTGGGGAGCTCAGCCATATGGCACTGAGTCATCCTTGTCTTCTGGGTCCATCCTGGGGGACTGTGGGGACAGGAGCTTGGCAGGGTGGCCCAGGTAGCCCAGAGTTATGGCCTTGGAGTAGAAACCAAAATATAGAAACCATGCTAACATGGGAACTGTGGTCTGTCCCCATTTCCATCCTCATGGATGTGTCTGCCATGCTAACATGGGCTGTTGGACACCAGTAGGTGTTTGGCTTGGTCTCCTGCAGGGAAAAGTAGCCTAAAGATTGCTCTTTGTTTATGTTTTATGATAAACGGAGAAAGAATAAAACACACACACACACATTTTTAAAGAAAAGCATTTGTTTATATGTACATAGACACACCCCAAGGCTTAATGTCAGACCCTTGCCAAGGAACATATGTTATTTCAGCTTGACACATTTTGATTGCGAGATCCAGGACGTTTTTTTCATTCGTCCAGAACAGGAGAAAACTCCAAGTGAGCTGCAGCACTCACAATCCCCGTGGCTGTCTTCCATCACCAGGCTGTGTCTGTGCTGCGAGCACACGTGGTTTGAAATCAAAGCCTGCCCCAGCCGCGGAGAAGCACGCCCAGAAAGTAACGAGATCTGGTTTGCCATGCCTTAGCTCCCAACCTGGGGGAGTTTTAATGCCTGTAAGCTTAATGCTGTGCATTATACTGTTATCTGCGTTACCTGGGGGGGGTTGAGGGAGAGTTTGTGCCTGAGAGTAAACTTCACTGTAGCAATCCTTTTTTTCCCTCTTATGTGTTCCTGTGATTGGCCATTTGATTATAGTGAATCCCCAAAGGCTCATGGATTAAAAACAAAGGCTGGTTTGTAAGTGAACTTGCTGTTGATGGATTAAGGCAGTGTGCCGGCTGTAACCAGATCCACAATACAAGTTCATTCATTTGGAGAGCAGCTCTCGACTCGCATTACACCCTCCCTGCCTGCTCCTCGCCATCCAGCCAGTGAAACTTTACACCTCCACGATTTTATCACAGCCGCAGCTCACCAACAATGTGTGTCATGCTGTGAAAAATATAACTATAAATCAAAGTCCTACATATGGTGCAGCAGTAACCTTCCCAAAGCCCCTGCTTTGGAGGCCATCCCTAAACAGATTTGTTTGTGTGCGTGTGATGCGTGTACACATATGACAGTCAGAGGCTGCCACAACAGAGAGCTCCTCTTTTCTAAGCTGACATTTCACAGTACGAGCCAAACGAGTTCATTTTGGAGCACAGAGCAATGTTTGTGATATCAATACCAATAGATGCCTTTCAGGCTTTCCCTCTAAAGCCAAAAACATTAGGGGATGATACGTTTTTATATCATTAGCGGGGAGGCAAAGCCAAGCATGCCCATATTTCTGTGACATGCAGAAGGGAACTTTCACCCCTGGTTTTCTTTTATCTCCCTCACTCTCTCTGGCTCACGTGCCACTCTGAGCATTCCCAATCCTCGGAGAGTGCGATCTTTAAGAGCTGTCATTACACTTCTCAAGTTTGACAGAAGATAAGAAAGCGAACAACTGGTTTTAATCATGACAGATTCCAAGTCCTGGAAATCTTTCCAGAAGTTACTCCCAAGAGCTGACGTTTTCTGAAGCCCCTTTGCCTTTGGGCGCACGTGTGAACACTCACACAGCCCAGGGAGCCTCACCTCCAGAGCTTTTTTGCTTGCCAAACACTGTCCTTGGTAGACAGGAAGACTAAACCACGATGTACTCTTGCAAATTATGCGTGATCAACTCTTTCTGCTGTGGAAGAGAGCCAGGAGCAGGAATGCAATACCCCAGCTATGCAAAGCCCCAAAGAAAAGTAGTCAAGGCAAAACTGCTGTGCAAATGGCTGAGGAAGAAAGCCCTTTTCAAGGCCCATTTCTAGTCATTGATCCTGATGGTTTCTCACCTGATTCTCTTATCTATAGTTAGGTAGTGTCAAAAATCCCACAGATATGCTGCTCCCAGTTTTACTCCTGGAGTTAATTTGTAATAATGTGTATAATACCCTCTGCATGTTTCAGAGGGGAAACCAAGGCACAGGAAGATCAGCTGAGGCAGCAAACTGGAACTCTGTGGCAGAATAAGTTGTCAAGCATGCTTTGAGTTTTCTTCTGCTGCAAGAGCTTGACTCTACAGGAGGCTAAAGTACAATGTGATACTTGCTCTTCCCCCTGAGGAGATGATTTACACCAGCCATGGCTTCAGCCATGCAAGAAAAATTAGCAAAATTCAAGGAAGCTTTTAAGTACTGTATGACTTCCAGGTTTTCCCCAGTGCTAACCCAGTTCCCTCGTCTGCTATGTGCCAGTTCTGCCTTGGCAAAAACAAGACAGACCACGCACTACCTGCACAATTATCCCACAGCCATAGCAGCCACTGAGGCTCTTTTGCTTTAATTCTCTGAAACTTTTGTGCAAATTCCTTTTTAAGTTTCTAACAGGCATATAAACAAGACACAGACAAGGTCTGAAGAACAGCTTAGGAAATAGTTTTGATGGACAACCAGCTCCTCTGTGGTTTATTGCCTTTTCTTTACAAGAATAGATATTTTTGTATTAACTGCTGTTGATGTTTGCCTAACTTCTTTAGTTGATCCTTTTTCCTGTTTCATCATCCACAAATTTGGAAAATGAATCTGACTGTTAGAAAATGAATTTCCTTTTTTAATTATAAAAGCAAAAGCTTTTTTTGTTTCATTTTTATCAATAGGTTTTTTTCATAGAAAAATAATTTCTTGCTCTACTGCAAGCTCTTTGGAACATTTTTAAGCAGATACAGTTGTGCTGAGACAGCAGCATGAACCAGAGTTTCTTCTGCTGCCACATGGCTGTATTTCAGTGGTATTGAAGGTGCACTTGTGCTTTCTCCAGGAGAGAAAAATAGTCCTAATGGAGTAAAGACATAGGGAGTGAAATATATTCTCTTTATCTGCCTTGATAGTACAACTATGGAACAGTTTTATGGAGGAGAGAGAGGAATCTCCCTTCTCTGTGTTTTGAGCTTAGTTTTAGGTTACTCGAATTAAACAAGATTTTATTACTTGGCTTAGCATTTTTTATTAGCAACTTCAAGAATTCACCATGGAGCCAGTTTGAGCATTACAGTAATCTGCAGTAATTGGGCTTGTCTCCACTTAGAAATTAACTGTAACCATGGGTCATACGGTAAGAGGAAAAGCAAGGGGGTGAGGAGAGCAGAGGGCACATTTGGAGTGTTTGAAAATGAATGGACAAACCTTCAAGCATCAGTGCCTCGTAGCTGTCAGATTCAGACTGAGGAAAAGCAAGCTCTGGAGTCGTCTGCCTGCAATGAATCAGTCACAGCCTCCCCTGGGTTCCTGTTGTGCCCATGTGTGCAGCAGGGTGTGGGAGCCACCTCCACATGCAGCATCCTTGTGGCAGTTCCAGCAGCAGGATCCGGCAAGGTGTGGCTGCACTCCAACCAGAGTCCCTGGGGTCAGGGGCAGACTTTCCTGGGACTCTGGTGACCTCTGGACGCTGTCCTTTGCAGAGATGGTAACTGTGGACAAATGCTACCTGTGTCTCTCAACTGCTGTCCTGGGAATGACCAGAGGTGAGGTGACAAGTGAATGCTGCTCACCAGAGCCATGCTCAGTGCTGACAGGGACACACTGGTGACAAGGAGTACCTGACGTGGCCAGTGCCTTTGGCAGCTGTGCTGTCACCATGGTGCCCCACCAGTGAGTGCTCCACAGTGCAGGACACGGGGCCAGCAGCAGCTCACACCAACCCACAGGCACAGCTGCAAAGACAGAGATAATTTTAGGTTTCAAGTAGTTGTATTTTCTGTAGTGCAAGCCTTGTGTTTGAAAAGGCTTGGAGTTGTTGATGGATGTGCTGGTGTGAGTAAAGGCACAGCTGGCAGCTGCTTCAGATAAAAACAGTGCATGAAATTGTGCCATTTATATAACTCTTGTTTATGGATTGGGAGAGCAGGGATAATCGTGGGTTTATATGAAATCACACAGCCAATATATTGGGCATGCCAGTGTTTATGAGAATTCTGCTGACGCGCAGGAGCTGAATGGTTTTAAATCACCATACCTGGCATTGAGCTCCTTGGAATTAGGTATCAGGGATGTTTATGCAATATGTGTTTCATATGCCCTTCAAAAAACTTGGTATTCCCAGGAAAACTGATTTAGATTTGTCACCTTTTTCAACCCTGCCTAGGGAATACAACACAATTTAGATCCTTACTGTACTTGAAGATGATCTCATTCTGTTTATCTTTCTCTTGTTTGTTAATTTTTGAGCATTAATTGGCTCCAGACATGGTATTTATGTTCCTTCTATGAGTTCTATCACGGATCCATAATTAAGGTGATCAGTATTTATTTATTGCCCAGATCCAGATAATTGCTGGTTGAGTCTACCCCCATTGTAATGCATTTTAAACATGTGGCTTTGGCTAGAATAGTTCAGGAGGCCTTTCTTTGCTGTGTTTATGGTTGAATTAGCTCTGCTGTTTGCAGAAATAAGGCTGTCAAACCCTTAGAAAAACCAACCATATTCTGATGAGTTGTACATCTACTCTTTATTCCTTCCATTTCCAGCTGCAAGGAATCTTACACTTCAGAACACACTTGAGATTGGAGACCCTTCCCTTGTTCAAACAACTTGAGATTACCTTTGATACTTCCACCTTATAAGACTTATTCTTTGATTTCCCTGAGGCTAGGAGTCCATCAGGACCCCGCTCCTTGGCCCAATTCCTGGATCAGCTAGTGAGGGAACACAGAAAACTCCCAGCCCACCTGGAGAACTGACCACTCATCTTCTTAGATCCCGTGTAGACTCCAGCAAAGATAGTTGAGCTGCCATTTCCTTCCAAATGAAGGAAAATAAAGACAATTTCCTACTTAGGCACAGAGGAGAGACCATGGCATGAGCTCGAAGTGTCACTTTTGGTCCCTGCTGGCTCTGTATTCCTGTACTGTATTTTCCCTGTCTTCACTACTTAGGTATGATATTTAACAGAAACTCTGAGTTTGTGCTTAGCCATCCTCCCCCTTCCAGAAGAGGAGTGCAACTCAGCTGATTCTGCTGTCATACAGAAATATATGTAATGTATATATAAAAATATATCAAATTATATCTATGGTTATATATATGTGTGTTACTAGCACTTTCCAGAACAAACAATTAGCTCCAACGTCAACATTAAGTCTTTTTCAAACACCTAGATCTTGATATTACACATTCTAAACAAACTTTCACGTTTAAAAAAATCCAGATCTTGGAAAATGAACAGCTACAAGGTCCTGTGAGTTTCTCTCTTGCCAGGCAAGCCTTCTTGCATTGCCATCATTTTTATTCAAGCTTCTGCTGCTGCTGTGCAGTGCCCTAATGTTGTTTATAAATGTACAAGCACACAATGAAATTAAGAGCCATAATATTATTCATTCTGTTATTAAAAAAAAAAAAAAAAAAAAGAAAAAGTATAGACGTGGGATTTGGTTACCATGGAAACAACAGCTTGTAGTGCCATTTAAGATGCCCCAGGACACCTCAGGCTGTTTTCCAGAAAGGCACATGCCTTCAGTACAGCCTGGGTCATGCCTACAAGGGTAAGAGATATCACACACCAAGGGAGTCCAGAGTGTCTCTAGGAAGAGATTTTTAAACATCTTCATCACTGTATTTGTCTGGGCAATGAAAAGTGATTTTGCTTCTAGCAGGTGAAAATTTTATGAGTATTTTGATGGAACTTAGTAATTGCCATGCACAAAGGAACCTTGCAAAATAGACTGGTGGAGTGTAACAGATCTGTGAAATTAAGCTTTCATCATCCTATTAGCAGTTTTCTAAGAGCTCTGGAATCAAAATGTTCCCAGTGTGTCTCCATTCCTACTCCACCCCACTCAGCACACACATAAATATTTTCTTGAAAGTCACAGGCTTCCCAACCTTCCCCTGCAAAAAACAGAGGTGATGATTGTAAACAGATAAGGTTCCCAAACTCAAGGGAGAAAACAGTGGAGGAATCTGTTAAGTTGTAATAGGCTTATTCCTACATGCAAAGGTATTTGTAAGATTGATTCCCTCACTAGAAAATGAAACAGAACATTACTATTGCATCTTTTAAAATATTTCGAAGTAAATGGAGGGGGGAGGGGAAGTTAGTAGGAAAGTATATAGAATACAGATATGAAGAAAGCTATCAACCATTCAGTTGCATCGCCAGTTTATCCCAGGATAGCTGAAGCAATGATGTGAAAGCAATAAATGATCTTTTCCCAGCTAACAAATCAGTCTGTAATGGGTGAGGCCAAGTTCTTATCTGCACGAGAAAGCAGGACTGTGCCAGCAGCTGGGGTAATGAACCAGTGCCAAATATCAGCTAACTGGAAGTATCTTGGCTTGTGAAATGTCATCAGTGCAGGCTCCTGGTGCTGGTTGTCCCTGCCCCAGGGGGTTGTGGCCCCGGTGAGCTGATCCCCCCGAGTCAGTCTGGCTGCCACTGCAGTGCACTGAATTTCAGCAGAGCTGTGGAAGAGGGTTTGACAAGGCCCACGCTGCACACCCTGCACTGGGCTGTGCTCACAAGGAAGGCAGTGCTGGAGCTGCTCGTGAGCCCAGCTTGGCTTCACTGCTGTGAGATTGTCCCACACTGTGGCAGTTCCACACTTGTTCCAGGATGTCCAAAGCTCCAGCACCCAGCCAAGGGGCTGCAGGGTGGCCCACACAGGCAAGAGCTTCAGCAGCTTCTCTGCTGTGTGATGATGTTGTTTGTTTGACTCCCATCCTGCTCTGAAGCACAAAAGCAGCCATAGAATTCGATCTTCATAATCAAGTGTGGGCAAGATTTTGCAAGTACTCCCCTGAGGGATGAAACCATGTTGGAAAATCACTGTCTATGACTCTATCTGTGTTATTTGTGTACCATCAAAAAAATCCAGTCGTTGGATTAATCCCTCTCACACCTTTCATGACCTTGAGGTCTGTTGCAATGCTCCTGTGATTGCACAAGTTCTAATTACAGAGGTGCTGCTGATATTCATTTGATTGAAAATGCATTTTGGGGGGGAATCTGAGCACAGAGTAGTGCTCTGACAAGAGCATTAACTTAAATACTAATTCAGTTTGGGACTCAGCTTTTAACTCTGCCACAGAACTTTTGCATGACATTGAGCAAGTCACCTAGCCAGGTTCTCCTCTGTAAAATGTGGATAATGAAAACCTCCTTTTACTCCATGGGATGGATAAATGCTTTCACTGTTGAGAACCCTTTCAAATTCTTCTGATGAAAGCCAGGTACTATTACAAGGATGCTCATGCTGATGTCTCTTGTATTTGTTTGCTAGTCTGTCTTCTAAGGTTACTGAAACCTTTCCAGACTTCTGGCTAGTTTCAAACTAATACATTAATTTAAAAAAAAAAAAAAAAAAAAAAAGTGCATAGATAAATTACATGAGCCACAGAACCACCTTCTTTCTCTCCAGTGTGGAATTCCCAATATTTCAAGTCAGGATTTCTGAAGCAGTCAGCCTCCTTGGATCATCAGTTTGTGTGGAGCTCCACTCATTCCCTTCCCCCCACCAACTGGGAAAAAAACCCCTGAATACAAATCCTTAAGCTTAAATATTTCTTTAGCTTTCTCCAATTCTTTGTGACCCTGTGTGAACCCTGTGTTGACCCTGGCCCATGTGGGGTCGTGACCCACAGCTGGGAAACCCTGGCCTAAATCTAAGATGTTGGTGGGGCTGCTTCTCAGAGGTGACTTGACAGCTTTCTGTGGGTGTGAAGCAGCCTTGGAGAGGATGCTCTGACCTGCCAATCATGAGATGCTCTGTTTCATCCACATCAGGGAGTTTGTCCCGTGGAGTTAAAGGAACAAAGCCCACACAGCACAAAAATGAGGTTTCTGTATAAGCTCTTGGTTTGCTCTGACTCTTGGGGACCTCAAGATATTTTCTTCCTTTTTTCTTTTTTGTCCTGAAATGGCTCCAATTCTAAGATGGGATAATTTTTTTGTCATGGCAGTTGCTTGGCATTAATTAGACATAGCACCCCAGAAAAAAAAAAAAGAGAGATGTCAGAAAAGACCCAAATGAAAAGACAGGATAACTTTTTCAGAAGGGCTGTGTGTACTTTGGATGTCCTCTGAGAAAAATATCTGCAGAGCTGGCAGTACCAGGGATAGGTTGAGTCTGAAGGAGCAGAATGGCAGCTGGGAAAATGGGGAGTGGATGATGGTAGAGAAGGAAAGTATTGCAGAGTACATAAAAAAAAGCCCTAAATGGAGCAGAAGCATTGAAAAACATGCTGACATTGCCATGGAAGAGAGAAGGGACGTAGGAAAGAAATCACTGGGAGTATGTGGCTCAAGGCAGAGAGGGGCACTGGCAGCTGATTTATTTGTGCTAAAGAGCTGGTGAGTCACAGTGGGTGCAGAGCTGGCTCAGCTCCCTTTCCTGGCCACTGCTGCTGGGTCCCAGGACTCTGTATGCTAAACTGGGAGTGATGGATCTGCCGAGCACACGTGGGCCAGGTTATGCTTTCCATTGTCAAATTAGGATTTTTTGGTGCAGGTAGGTGATGCCTTAAGAGGCCTTCTAGAAACAGAGACCAGACAGGTGTAAAGGGAATAAAGGTGTGTATTTATTGGAAAGGCCTTCAAAGGTACCCCTGGGGAGCCAGAGGCTGCTGCCCAGATGGGCCCTGAGATGGACCCCAGGTCACGAGTTCTTCCCACTTTTATAGGTTTGGTTCATTTGCATCTCAGGATTAATTCTCCAATTCAAGCTTCAGTTTAATGATGTAATTCCCCTCAGCTTGCCCCCCTCAGAGGCTCTTTGGTTTATACTTTTTGGGCCCAGGATGGTCTGGGTGTCCTTGGAGAGCAGCCCTGGAGAGGCTTTGTTGTGTGTGCCCAGCACAGAGAGCAGCAATGAACAGGGAACAGGAAACTTCAGAGTGACACACTGGGCACTGCAGGGTTTGAAAAATATAAAAGTTAAAACCTAAGGCATCATAGGGACTCAGAACCTGGCAGGAGTTGGTGTCTCTCAGACAATCTGCTACCTGTGAAGCCATTTCTTCTCCCTGGGACAGGCAAGAATTTCTGAGGTCTGTTGGCATCAAAATCAAAGAAATTAGTTCCTCCCAAATCTCCCTTGGTGCATTACTTCTCACAGCTCCTTGCCTGCCTTGTCCTCATGGTTTGCCATTCAAAGTCCTCATTCTTTGTCCCAGGTGGTACCAAGTTCAGACCCGTGTCAGCAGCTCCCTGAAGCACATTGGGTTGTTAGCACTGGCTCTTCACTTGGCTTTGCAGGACTTCCTCAGTAGAACATCCTCTGTGCCAGAAGCAGGGATTTGCAGCTGAGGATGATTTCTCTGAGCTGCCTTGGCTGATCTGGAGTCTGTGCCCTCTTACAGGAATCACCTGTGCTTCTCACCCCCTTTCTTCCCTGGCCCATAACTTCCTCCATGGTAATTTTGTGCCAGGCAGTTTTCCATTCATTAAACATCTGCCTATGGAAGAGACTTTTGGAGGAGTTGTCTTAAACTTTAGTTGACTTCCTTAACAAACCTACTGTTTAGTCACAGTTGAATTGTTAACTCTTAATCCCTTCCATTGTCTTTGGGCCCCATCAGAAAGATGCAAACACCCATTTTCATAGCTTTCTTTCTTATATTAGCCCAAGTACATGAGTGCTATCAGTTTTCTCCAAATAACCACTTCAAATACTGTGGTTTTGTCCATTTTGTACAAAATAATGCGTTTTCAGGAATATAGCTGGTCATACAGGGTGTCCTGAGAGAAAAAAAACCCCTGTTTTCAGGCATGCTTAATCTTGAAAAATAGTGATGTGTGCTTGCTATTTTTTTTCTTTGAAAATTGGTAGCACTGAAAAAAGATACAAATTTCTGAGTAAAAGAGATGCTTTTTGCTTGTCACATGTTCTTGGTTCTGACATCACCTGACAGGGAAACTAATATGTATCTGGCTTAGTATAATACCTAGAGAGAGAAACAAGATGCCTTTGGTTAGGAAACTTTATTGTGAGAAGATAAAGGTCAGGACCTTAGCAAGGGCCATGAAGGTTGAAGGGAGTGTTCAAACCATCTCTGCCTGCTCCACGGGATTAAGCATCACCAATTGATCCCATTAACGTCACAGATTGAATTTCACATCTCCATTGTACAGGGGACACAAATCCAAAAGTGGCCCTAAACAGATGCAAAGGCACTTGTGCTTTCACAGGATGACGGTTCCAGGATTCATACAGTCCTTGCCTGGTTGAAACACCAGGGAAAAAACATTTCTGAAGGGCCTCACTGCAATTCTCCCCAGCCATAACCAACTTAACCTTTACTGGCATGGTGAGGAGTCTATTTTAGCCATTTCTCCAAAGAATTTTAAGACTCACTAGGTAGTTAATAATGTTGATTAAAATATATCTTTTTACAATCTTGGTTTTCTGCCTATTTCCACTATTTTCTTTGAAAAAGTCATTTTCATCATTTGCTTGCTCCTGGAAATCCATGCACAAGGATGGATGTAACATAAAGAAAACTGGAGAAAATATAATTTGAAAGAAAAATAAAGCCTAAACAGTTTTCAGGATTACCAGGATTTGTGTATATATTAACAGGTTGAAATACAACATCCAGAAGGAAATGAAAAAATTAAATCCATATATGTTTGCATATTATGAGAGTGTCAAATAGAGGGAATTCAGTAAGAAACCCAATACCCTTTGTTAGGTGAGGGTATTTGGTAAATCATGTTTTATAGCTGAATGTGGATTAGACAAGCCATAACTAATTTGTCAGGTTTTGACTGAATGCCAGTATTTTTTATTATGTTTATGACATTTTAATCAACTTCATCTTTGACTGAAGGCCTACTGGAGAAGGAATTTCCATCTGACCTGTCACTGTTTTTTAACAGTGAGCAAAAAAGGAAGAATGAAATGATCTAGAAGCAAATTGCTAGGTTAGACAAAATGGGGTGAAACATAACGAGATAATCGAATTGGATGTTGGAGGAAATAAAACCATTTCTTGTGTGACTGATTGGGTTCCTTCTGATGCTCTGTGACTTTCATACACTGAGGGGTAAGTAAAGGGCTTCATCAACGTCCCCTCAGTGCTGCAAAACACGTGATAGAATGGTCTGCTCATGATTCATTAAGTCCTCTGAAAAAGTGAGGGTTTATTCAAGTGCTTCAGCTCTGCCTTGTTCCCCTCGTTAGCGCTCAGAGAATGGCAATGAGCTGAGAAAGAGCAGAGCTCATTTTGCACACGGCCTGATTTACAGATCCCCCGTGCACGGACACTATCTTTGGAACATTCATTACAGACGTCGGGATCCCGAGTCTTTAATCACTGTGGTGTTAATTAATACCCTATTTGTTACTGTCACCGGCCGAGCGCTGGATGTGCAAAATTCCACATGTGAAAATGCTCAGTGTAATCAGGTAATACCTTAGTGAGATGCTGCTCAGATGGAATGTCAGGGGGTGCCAAGAAAAGCACTGCAAGTACAAAAAAAAAGGAAAAGAAAAGAAAAGAAAAAGGAAGAAAAAGGAAGGTGGGAGGGAGAAGGATGAGATTGTGAGTAAGGTTTCCTTTAGACCTGGCCAACAAGGGGCTGCCCCTGCAGCCAGAAACACTCAGGCTCTCTCCTTGGAGCTGCACTGGTTCTGTCTGTCCCAGGCTGGGTTTTCCCTCTGGAGGACCAACTGCTGCACAAGTGTCCAGTGTGCTGCTGGCTGCACAAAGACCTTCTGTGGGATCAATAGGAAACATCCCAAAAGCATGCAGGGAGGAGAAATGTCTTCCAAGCAGATAACAGGCTGCTTCCAGGCTGAAGAACAGTTGCTGGTTTCTACCGCTGCTGCTCCAAAGAGAAGGGTGTGTTGGAATATTAAATGTTACAGCATTTCCTTCTCTTCTAGCAGCCTTCCAGTATCCAAAGGGGACAAGGTGAAATGGCTCAAACTGAAGAAGATATTGGGAAGAATTTCTTCACTATGAGGGTGGTGAGGCCATGGCATAGAGGGTGTGTGGAGTGAGGAACTGAGGGCCCTGCCAGAGCCCAAGGAGGGAGATGGATGCCCCTTCCTAGAGTGATGCCTTAGGTTTTAACTTTCATATTTTCAAACCCTGCACTGCCCAGTGTGTCACTCTGAAGTTTCCTGTTCCCTGTTCATTGCTGCTCTCTGTGCTGGGCACACACAACAAAGCCTCTCCAGGGCTGCTCTCCAAGGACTCCCAGCCCATCCTGGGCCCAAAAAGCATAAACCAAAGAGCCTCTGAGGGGGGCAAGCTGAGGGGAATTACATCATTAAACTGAAGCTTTAATTGGAGAATTAATCCTGAGATGCAAATGAACCAAACCTATAAAAGTGTGAAGAACTCGTGACCTGGGGTCCATCTCAGGGTCCATCTGGGCAGCAGCCTCTGGCTCCCCAGGGGTACCTTTGAAAGCCTTTCCAATAAATCCCCACCTTTATTCCCTTTACTCCTGTTTGGTTTCTTTTCTAGAACACCTCTTAAGGCATCAAGAGTGATGTGGAGCAGGAACCTAAGCTGAGTGCTCAAATTCATTCCCAAAGCAGCCATTTCTTGCCTTTGAGAGTGCAGAGGGAGAAGCCAGGCACTCAGGGAACTGCCAAAACTGGTGCAGATGAGAGGAAGAATTAATTCTATTTCATCCCAACAGTGGTCTTCCATATCGGTGGTTCTGATTTCTGGATGGATTAATGTAAAAGGCAAGATTATTTGAGATGAAAGGCTACCCTTATACTGCAATGTTCTAAACAGGACTATGGCTTCATGTCTCTGGTAATGATGGCCATCAGCTCACTGCATCACTTATCCTCAAGAGGGATGCAATTTTTATATATGACTTCTGTCATATATCAATGGTAAGCCAGTGAATCTTTCAGAAGCATCTGGGGACCTGGTCTGTGCTATGGCACAGTGCTTTATTGCACTTTTAGAATCAAGCAATTGTGTTACTGGAGTAACATGTTTAGCCAAGGCTTGAGCCATTTCTACTGATAAGTTCTATGAGGGAAAAAAAAAAAGAGTGAGAAAGAATTTTTCTCTCTGTATGTGTTTGAATGCCCACATGTAGCTGCATGGTATCAAGGTATCAGCTCTCTCTTCTATGCTTCATTGTTAAATGAATGGTTAAATGAATGATGACTGGTTAAGAAAAGGAACAAGACAGCCTACACTATCTTGACAGAGGAATTAAATTGTGTTGAAAATATTTAACTGGGTTTTCCAAACCCTTTATTGTGACCTCCAGATAGAGAGTAGAAACTGCATGAATTAAATTAATCTGGGATGTAAATAAATTCTGTGGTGGTCTGTTTAGTTATACCAATCCTGTCTTTGGCACTCTGGTTTTGTGGGACTTGGGCAGATAAATTTGGCTTTCAAAGCTGTAAAGGGGTCAAAAAAATTAAGCTTGCTGTGGTCATGATATGGTTGGGAATTTTTCAGAGAGTAAGAATGATTGTGCACAAAATATACCTGAATAACATAACCTGATTTTGCATCATACTAATTAGATATAGTTAAACTGCATCTAAAAACTTATATTGTTTATGGCTGATTCAGCCTCATCTTATGTTTTACCTATGCAGTGTTTATTTCTTTCATATTTTTGCCTTTTCATTTTCTAAAATCTGATTTTAAAAAAAAAAAAAAAGTGTCAAGTTGAGGTCCAGACATTGATGGGCAGAATCCAATGTGTTTTCATGAAAAGAAGTTAAAGACAAGATGACAAAGAAAGTGAGAATGGGGTCAGGTGAAGGGGCCCCAGCAAAAAAAAAAAAAAATCAGAATAGGGACCTTGGACTGAAGGAAAAGGAGAAAGAATGGGCAAAGGCCTGGAGACAAGACGAGCAAGAAATAAACCAGGGGAAAAAGAAGGAAGCTTCTGGTAAAGGCAGAGGGGAGAAATAATGAGTGGATGTCTTTCTTTTTCTTTTCAGTTACCATCAGCATCTGTTACTGATAATTTCTGTGTTTTTGAAGAAGAGCTGGTATAGTGAGTGAGCCAGCCCACCAACATAGCCAGCAAAGGAAAAAGAAGAGAACAGGTTTGAAGAAAGGGAAATGCAGGGGGTTTATATCTGATGGTAAACACTTTCATCCTTCCCTGCTGCTTGAATAATGCATCCTAATTTGACATGACTATACTGGTCACCAAGTTCATGCTAGGGTTATATAATCACAATCTGATCATTTTTCTTAAGTGCTGCTCAGCACAGAATCCTTTTATGTGGATAAAGGAAAGCAGCTATTCTTTTTCTTGTGATTTTTGGCTTGGGTTGATAGAAGTGTCAGCCAAGAATAAAAATACCTTTATAATCTTTAGCCTTTTTCCCTCCAACACTTGTGAGTTGTACTATTATTTCTCCATTGTCCTTCTATCAGCTGACAGAAAGCCTGGTGTTTATGCCTCTGTTGGTTTAATAGTACATGGCTTTTGTCCAAGTTTATTGAAAAATGCTCCAGAATATGAGTGTGGTCTTCAGATTGTGCCTGGCCATATGGGAATGACTTTGGCTTTTTTATTTCTCCCCTCTCTACTCAGAGGCATGAAGCTGGAGCTCAGCCCCATTTCATTGCTCCACCTCTGAGTCACGTGAATTCCATGACTGACAAGATCTGGATTTTCTGGGGCTGTGCAAAATGCCTCTACTTCAGCGACTGCTGTTGTGACACAGTTAGGAGCACCACCTGCCACTTACCCACCTACCCTTCCTTTTCCAGATCTGAAGTTATTTCTGTGGGAAAAGCTGCAAGGGATTTTATTTCTGTGTAGACTAGCCCTTTCTCAATGTGGTATTACTTTTTTCTGTAGTTTTTTTTTCAATATAATGTGGCCACCACTGTTTCATGGAAAAACCCACTTCCCCAGGAAGTCCTTGCCAGTCCTCTTCTCCTATAAATGAAATGAGGTGCAGCCACCATGGTTCAAATTGAACTTGCAACCTCACCTCAGGGTTTAAGTGTGCCTGGTTATGCATTTGTTGTGAGGCTTGAAAGGTGAGTGATGCTGCAGCAAAGAGCCTTGTTGGTGTCACCTTCTTTAGGAATGGAATTGCACTGGCAGGAGAGCTGAGTTCTTATGGCCTATGAGTAATTTAGGCACTCAGCACTCTGTAGTTTTAGAAAAGCCAGCAGGAGATGTGTCTCATGCTCAGTGTTTTGTGGTGAAATACTGGCTGTCATTTGGGTGCTACTCATAGGAGCAATTAGACACGGAAATTTTGTCTCTCTTCCTTGAAAATGTACCACCTGTCTGCATAAGCCCATCCAAAGAGCAGAACAAGACTTACATGAACTTTACATAGGGGATTAGTGGCTTTCAGAAGATTTTACAGTTATCTGGCTGCTGTTTTGCAAAAGAAATAGGTGTAAGTTAAGTACTCACACAGCTGTAGAGCTCTTGATATGAAAATACAGGATCAGCTTTGTTTTGATGGGTTTTACGCATACATTGTATTTAAATGCTTGTTGCAGAGACAGCTATTGATTTTCACTGTGTGCTGGCTTGGTGGGGAGCTTTTGGATTTCAAATTTTGCAACCAGCAGCAAGGCACTGAATCGATTCTCCATGTCTGACAATAGTGTTGCTCTCTGTGCTCACTTCCTTTCCTGTAAAACAGGGAAAATGAGTGTCCTGCACGCAGGGTCCCTGTGCTTCTGGGAATGTCCAAAAAGGGCAGGTTTGCACCTCTGGTCTGCAGGGGTTTTGTCACACACTGCAAAGCCAGCACGGGCTGGACTTTCTGTGATGTTCAGCACTCACACCCTGAACCCATTGTGTTCAGGAAAGTGGCTTTACTTCATGGACCCAGAGGGAAGAGGGTGAATCCTGGAAAACTGGGATAACAACACTCAAAGCATGTTTAGAGGGTGTCTTCTACAGATAAAGTCAAGAATGTTTGTGGAGCATTCCGACTCTGGGTCAATACATTATTAAAACAAAACAAAACACTCATCAGGAAATGAACAATTCTATATTTAACGCTGGCTTTGGATGCTATGCAGCAAATAAAGGCACTGACCAATTTGTATAATAAGAATTGTAAATAGGTTTCCCTGCGCTGAGCCCCACAGAACTTTTGCAGTAAATCTGGCACTTCCAACCTTTTGAATGTCTGACTTTGTGTCCATAAGCTTTTCAGGATTTGTTTACAGTGTAATAGATGTTTAAAATTAATGATCCAGTAAAATTAGCCTGGTAGAGTAGAAAAAAAAAAAAAGAAAAAAAAAAAAGGTGGTTGGGATTAATGTGCTGTGTTGGTTTTGAAAGATTTGGGATATATGGTAATTTAGTTGTAAATGCATATATTATAAGATGACCAGAATTTTTCAGCCTCCAATAAGAGTTAAACCAGAGAGTAGCCTAAAGCCTCAAGTAAAAGTCTGATTAAGTCTTTTACAGTATTTTAGTTTCTAGCATCTAAAATGCCTGGGCCTTTATGATGCCTGTTTTCTTTTTAATCTGTGGTCTGGGACAAGACTGGAAGGGAAAGTCATGCTGTCTGTGAAGCTGAGAATGGCTACTTAGCATCCAAATATGTAATTAGGGAGCTTTTCATGCCTTTTTAATAAGTTGTAGTCATTAGTAAATTGCCAGTCTCATACCCCTCAAATGATTCAGAGTCTTTAAACTTGACTGGACTGGCCCAATTCCATTTAGAGCAGATGCTTTTTTGTCTCATTTTATTCTTTGCCTTTTGTTAGGGGCTTCAGCTGCAAGCAGAAAAAAAAATGGTAGTTGCAAATAAAAGGCAGGACAGTGAAAACACAGCTCCTCTGCTCTGCCAAAACCAGACACAGAGAACTCCCTCCTCTGCCTTTCTCCCGACTGGAGAGTGAGGGCTCTGATCCTCTGTCACCCCCCCCCACGCTCCTGCCAGGAAAACCGGGATAAATCAGGGATCCTGCCTAAATACTCCTAAAACTGTGTTTGGTGCTTACCTACACAGACCCTGGGGAAAATTAATGCAAATTAGCGAGAGGTATGAAAGTGGATTAAGATGCATTAAAGCTGAACTGCATGATCTCATACAGATGCTGTTTCTCAAAATTACCAAGACTTTAATCTCATCAGGATTAATTGACCTTTAGTGTAAATCCAGGCAAACAAAATGAAAATGTGTTGGCTATGATTTAGAGTGCTTATAAATCAGTAATCACTTTTAAGTTCATTTCTTAATTAAAAAACTAGTTGATTAATTGCAGGGTTATTACAAATGGACTTTAAAATTAGGTTGGTCACATCGCATTTGGCTGGCATTTTAAGTTTTAAACTGGGCTATTTATATGGAATAATTCATTTAACCAGAAAGTCACTCAGTAGGTGCCCACAACCTCTACAAATGTGAAAATATTCCCAGTGTTTTAAAAACTCAGGGTAGAACCTTTTGAAAGATTCAAGTTAATTTTGCTTTGGCTTGTGGTATACAGCAAGGCTGAGGAGTCACAGAGTTTTTCCTTTTCTGATTTCTGAACCATATATACTGAAACCCCAACAAGCTGTGCAGCTGTGTCCGACTTCACCCTTCAGGTACATTTTTTGTTCCTCATGGGATCCTCAGAAGCAGATGAAATACTGCCCCAGCACAAAATCCCACCCTTACCTTAAGGAATATGCAAGAAGTGATTCACTCATCTTTCTGTCTACTTTTTTTTTTTTTCTTCTCTGCATTCATATATATGTTTGCACTGAGAAAGTTGGCAGTGCTTTAAATTAATGGGCTACCAAGACCTTTAGTCATCCTCTCAGGATGTTCTGGATGGATGAACGGAAGTAATAATCTCACTGTACCATTTTTTAATTTATTCCAGCGAAACTTTTTTCCCTGGCTCATTCTGAAAGTGTAGATAAATCAAGGGCTATTTTATTTGGGAGATGAGGGAAATAATTAGCTATCATGCTGAAGACAATTGTAAGTGCCATCTTAAAAAAAAATTCTCTAAAACCACAAAAGTCCATGAATTTACATGTGCACTGATACAATAAACATAGGCCAAAGAAATACCATGAAGAGAGTTCCATGGGACACTAATTCAGCTGATAATGCACATAGGCTTTTTTTGGTGTCAAAGGCATGAATTATCACTGTATGCCTGTCCAGAGAGCCCAGCTGTGCTATCCAAGGGATGGGTATGATCTCATAAGTTATCTAGGGCTGCCAGAGATGTGGCTGAACTGGAGGCTGCCACACAGGCAGAATTGAGAAAATAAACTATTCTGGTGCTTGGAACTGCTGCCCAAAACACAGGAGATCCTTCAGGACCTACAGGATCTCCTCTTTTCCTTCAACAAAAGCTGTTTTTAAGGGGCTTGACCTGATAACCCAGGGTTTATCCAAAGCAGCTTTAGAGAGTCTGGGTGTCAGAGGCAGATGGGCATGTCCAAGTGATATGGATTAGCACAGTCCTTTCATTTTGGGAGAATTTTACCCAAAACCTGAAAAGGCATCGCAGTGCTGGATTTTGCAAGCCACGAAATACTCGTTCAGCCATTGCAGTGATCCAGAAATAATTTAAACACTTGGGGTCCCCTTAGCTGGGTTACTTTCTGCAATAAGCCCTGTGGTTTTTCACGTGTTATCTCTCCTCTGGGTCTGCCTGGAACCCCTCTCCACAGCCCTGCAGCCCCATCTGCGTTGCTGTGGCGAGCCTTCAGTCCACACACTTCAATCAGGCAACCTTTTGTGGTTCTGCTGCAACCCTAAACCGGACAGCTGACGTGAATCCCACCTGTCCAGCACAGCCTCAGGCCCTCCCAGTCAGGCAGATTAACTGCTATAGATTGCTCATTGTTTTTAATCTTCCACCCCATCTACACCATCCAGGCACGCAGCTTGCCAGAAGGGGAAAGGAAAAAGAGAAGAATTAAAAATTCCCTTTCACATTGCTGGAGCCTAAAAGTTGTACAGTACCACTATTTCTACCCTTTGTCATTATCAGCAGTCACTTTTTTATTTTTCGAGGTGTATGGCCCATGGTAATTTCAGGAATGACCTACAGTAAGAGCCAAGGACTTTTCTTTGTTCTGCATCCAGTCCAGTTTCTGTCACGTTAAATAAGAGGATGAATTCAGGTGGCTATGGTGGTTTGACCCCCACTGAGTATACTGTCCCCAGTGTGCTGCCACTTGGAGAGCTGCACCACGTCTTTTTCCTTTTTTGTTTCCTTTTGGTTTTTAATGCTCTCAGCATGAACATTATTTTGCATTTAAGTCACCTTTGAAAACAATATTGTGGTCACTGTCACTGATTTCTCTGTACAGACCTCAGTAGAGAGGTGCATGGGCTCCTCCAATGAAGATGACACTTCCAAGAAAGGAAATAGATATAAATAGATGTAAAACTGTGATGACTTTTTTAGCTTGTGGCTTGTCCTCTTTTGAAAGGGAGGAAGCTCAACAAAGTGCCTGAATCATAAAATCACATAATAAGGACACACTAAGCCTTTTCTCTACATATCAAAGGATGGTGAGGGGCAGCTCAGAAAGCCTCATAAAGAAAACAGCCTTCACAAATGCTATTAAGCCTCCTTGAACCAGAGCAGGTAAATTGTGTGCTTATACAAAGATGACTTTGTATTTTCAGATCCCAGAAAATGTGGATGCCATATGACAGGACAGGCAGTACAAACATGAGATTGTTGGAGAGCCAGCCTAGAAAGCAGAGTTAAGGATGGTGCACAGAGCAGTTGCCTCTAAATCTTGTATCCCTGGCTGCTCTACTTGTCTCATTCTGCTGGCACTGTGCTATTATCACACATTTAATGATAGCTGCTTGTAAGCTGCTCACCAATCATATCCAAACACACCTGCTCAGACATTCCTGACAGCTCCCAATGTATTATTGACAGAAGCAAAATGGATCTTTTCCTGGGGACACATGTTTTCCTGATCTTCTGCAATGACAGAAAGGGGCAGAAATGGTGTTTCAGCTAAAGCCAAGTGAATTTAATTGAAGCTGGGGACACAAACTGCCATTTCCTAAAATCTGGAAGCTTCCAATCAACACAAAAATTTTGTCTTCTATTACTCTGTGTGACTCTTGCTTTGTCTTTGAAAGGGGCTATTTGGGAAAACCTGGAATTTCCAAAGAAAGGTTTTGATGGGCTCAGGAGCATGAGATGAGATCAGATCCCAGACCACTTTCCAGTCTGTCTTGGCTCACCTCTGTCTTTCTCTGTGTTCCAGCAGCTGCAAGTGGGTTTAGTTCTTGTGACCCAGTGACATGCACTGGTCACAAAGAGTGCAATAGTGATTCTTAGCTACTGAAAACACAAAATAAATTTTAGACACTGTTCTACTCTCTCCTGAGCAGAAGGAGACTGCTTCCTCCTAGAAAGTTAAGGAGGAAAGGTTAACAACTTCAGACTTTCAAAAATCAGACTTTTCTTTACATTTCTTAGAAGCTGCAGGGCTGACTTGGGGCTCCTCATTCTGATCTTTAGAGTTTTTTTCCCCTAACACTGCTGATCAGTGAAATCTTTCCGTGAATCTTGACCAGGTGCTTTGTACTTCCCTTGAAATAAAAAATGATTAATATATACAGTTCATCCGAAACTTGCAGAATATTATATCCTGGCCTCTCACACCTCTCCTCAGTGAGACTTCTCACCCTCAGAAGAGCGACTTGCAACCCATCCATGCCAGTCTCAGTGCCTTTCCTTCACCTCCTTTGGATGTCATCTTGGCAACTACACAATGAAAGGAAATGCATGGAGAAGTGGTTGTTTTTATAACCCAACCACACCTGACAGAAGCTTGAGCAAAGCTGTTTTTCTGCCGTGTATCTGTCTGTGTTTGCCCACAAAATTCCTGCCCAGGTGTACAACAGTAGAATTGTTAACTGTGTGGGACAGTTTGGGCAATGGTGTTCTGCTGGCTTGGTTCTCTTGAGATGATTTCAAATACAATGGACAACTGAGAGAGGGAAACCCAGTGGTTGCACCCATGGGCTGGAGAGCAGGGCTCTGCCACTTGGGCAGTTTACAGTAATTCAGTGGTGTTTATGATGATAAGAAAGCAATTTGGTGAAAGTGAGGTAAAGCAGCCAATACAGAGCAAGATAAAACTGCAGTTAATTCAGCCATCAGGAAACTGACCACTGAAAAATGTTCCTGATATGTCATTTTGAGTCAGTCCAGGTTGTGATTTTACTCAATCCACTCCTTGTTTAAGTTTCAGTGCTAAAAAGACCATTTGTCAGAGTGTCACTCAAACAAACTATGCAACAGATACAAAGCACCCACAGTACATTGCTGTGGTGGAGCAGGACACAGAGGCCCTTGCCAGTAAAGTTTTTCTTATACTGTTTGTATTTCATCAACCTTTCCAAAAGATAAAGACGTGATCTTGGTGGGAAACAAAATCCAGTAGTCCAATGGTGTTTATCAACTGCTTAGAGCCAGAATTGTATGAGAAGTCAAACTGAAAGTGAGTAAAGACAATAAACAGAATGATAGATGTACTGGCACCTATTTGCATGTTATTTCAAGTCGTTGACAGGCTGGGATATGGCCTGTGCATACACAAATGTGCTTTTGCCCTCACGTTTTTGCCAGGCATTCTCTCTGTGAGCAGCAGTGTAACTCTGGCGCCTACATTCAGCAACAAAAAAAGCAGCTCATGAGAACACTGGTCCAGAATCCTGCACACAGGCCTTCCTGCTCTCCCTAGTCATCAGCAAATAGGGAATATTGAGCTGAAAATTCTCAGTAGATTTAGTCATCAAGCAAAGGGTCCCATTTTAGACAAGAAATTGAATAGCACTACAATAAACTGTGCTTTAAAAATGTGTCCTTAGGACCAAATTCGGGGGGGGTTTCCACTTTACAGGTATTCACACTACCACCACTAAAACTACAGCATAAACATTCACCACTGTGGAGAAGGGTTTCAAAACATGATTGATAACTAACATGAAATAAAGTGATGGTTTTGGGAGACAAGGCAATGTATCAAAAGTACACTACTAACAAGACAGAATCCCCTCTATTTCTCCAGCAGCTAAAGATTGAACTGACAGAGAAATAACTCTCTGTTACTGGAACTGGATATTTGATGTTTTGAGAAGAGAGAAAAACTGTATTATGATGTCAGGTAATTTCTTAGCAGAGAGGAGGAGAACAGCTGAAATCTGGGCTTTCAGTCTGTCAGGTTTCTGGAGTTTAAATCAAGTAAGTCTGGGGCTGTTACAGGTAATATGGTTATTAGCAAAAAGGCTCCCTTAAACTGTAGACCAAGAGTGGAATTTTCCCATTGCTTCATAAGCACACTCAGATCATGAGGTTCCTGCCAATTTGTGTCCCTCCTTGTTCAGCAGGAGAAGCTGCTCTGATGACAAACGGAGAAGGTTCCTTTTTCACTTTTTTGGGGACACACACCATCTTATATACACTGCTACAGAGCTGCTCAGCAACTGGGCTTTGTATTTAAAGTTCCATTTCAATTTTCATGTTCTTCTGGTTTTGCATCTGCTGACTGCCTCAAGGAGGGCATCAGGGAGGGGTTGGTTTGGGGGTTGTTTTTTAAAGGCACAGAATGTAACCCAGCTGAACGAGCTCTCTCAGAGGTGGATGCTGCTTGAAACGTGAAATCAGCCCAGTAAATTTCTAATAAAGAAATCAATTTAGGATGATCTAAATTGAGTGAGAGCTGCTGAAAGAATTCAAACCCACAAGCCTTGCAAGATTCCTTCTAAAATCCCAGCTCTGGCATCAGCTGCCCAATAGGAAGCCATCGTGTGTTATGGTGGGATCCATTTTGCTTAATTTTTGATGTCAAAACGTGCAGGAGCACTCTTTCTGCAGCATTGTAACACAGATGGGGGGCTAGACAGAATGAACTGTGCTTTGGGAATTCTGCAGGAGCCATGGAAGTGCCCTGAGCTCACTGCTGACATGAGGCAGGTGGCTTCAGTATTTATTTTGGGTTAGAAACCTCTCTTCACATGACTTTTTCAGAGCTGAATCCTTCCCCTTGAGGTGCAACTGAGCTGCTGTTGCAGTGAATGACAGCTGGAGATGTCTGTGAAATTCAGGGCAAGTCCACACTAAAATATTTTAATGGTAGATTAATGTTCTTCAGAGACATGACAGCACTTACCCTGGCAAGAGTCCTAATGTAAACAAAAATTGCCTGGCATAAAAAGTGGGGGGTTGTCATTGCTTTTTTTTCTGTTTTACTCAGGAAATCAATGGAGGTTGTTTGGACACCCCTTCCAAGTGTTTCTTCAGTGGTGTGGTGGGAAACCCAGGAGCAAGCCTGGAGCAGGGGTTTTGATGAAATTGCAAAAGCACTCTGATACATACTAAATGGCATAAAAATGTCACCACCTGCTCTCACAGACACAAAGAAACACCCAGAATCATTGTAGCCTGCAGCCAGGAGTAAAATGAAATGTGAAATGTGGACCAGGCTGCACCAGCCCACTTTTCAGAGAGTAGGTCTTGGTTTTGGTCTCAGTATCTCCTGCTTCCTCTGTGCATGAAGGTGCTTCCCTTCACAGAGGGGCTGCAGGTTGTTGTTGTTTATTAAATGTTTGCAAGATTAAATGCAACATGTGAGAAAGACCTGACAAAGGCACAGCTTGAGTCTGCAAGCTGGGTTTGTCTGTGTTCTTCTGTGAAGAGCAAGTACCCTTTGCTATTAGAAATCACTCATTATGAATTACTGTTTTATTTGATTTTATTTATTTTATTGTATTGTAGGGCATTTTGTAAAATGGTTCTAGAGTAACATGGAAAGCACAACCCCTCCGTGTTCTCTGCTTCTCCTTAGTCCTGGCACATCAAAGCAGCAGCCACGGGGAGACATCTGTCACTAGTTAATGTCATGGCTGTGGAGGTAGAACCTCCTCTTCTGTTTGGGCCAATGTGGGCAGCCCTTTGATGGATGTGTTCAGCCTTCATCCAGTTTGATCACCCCGTGCAGCCCCTTGTTCAGATCTGCGTGTGAACAAGAATGTCCTGACCTGAGATCCTTTTTAATACAGCAGGGATCCGTGATAGAAACCATCAAAGGAAACCTTTGATCTTTTGACTATCTCTTAGTCATCTGCTGCACAATGCAAATAAGAATGAAAACAAAGCTAAGGAGCACAGCAGCTACATTAAAGAATCAGGCTTGTTGCCGGCAACGAAGCTAATCACTGAGGTTTTATCCTAGCCTCAGACTCAAAGAGAAGGAGGGGGGAGGGAAGACAAAAAAGGGGAGGAAAAAAAAGCTGTGCTCAGCAGTGAAACCTCTTTACTAAACTGAAATATTCCAGGAACACCAGTTATTTTATGCCAGAGGAGTTAATGAGACACACAAACATGCAGCCTCTCTTTACAGTAGAATTTAATAAATAATCCGTATTCTAGTGTTCTTTTTTGTGTCTAACTTGCACAGAAATATTTATCAATGTACATCATAATTTAAGTATCACTCAGTTAATCAAAATTAATGAGTACTACTGGAGTCTTCACTGCCTTTACTCTTTTTTGCCCTCCCCTTCCTCCCCCTTCCACCCACCCACCCAGCAGACCCTGGGGATGGAAAGCATCTTGATTCAGAAAGTGAATATGCCACTCTAGGAAAACAGTAGCTTAAAAATGTGAATCTCTTTGCTGTAATCTCATTTGGTTTTGTAGCATTTTCTGAGACAAATGTGTGTGAGAGTTGGGGCCTGAAGAAGTTTGTGTGTGTCCACACAGGCGTGTGTGTGTTTTTCTGTCTGCTTGTGATTTTGGGAACATACTGAGGGATTCTTCCAAGCTCTGATGCCAGGCATGTCTGTTTATAAGTATATAAACATATATACTTATTCTTTCTCTTATGTTCCTCTTGCACGTAATTTTTTAGGTGAAATTTTGATCTGACAAAAAAGCCTTGATGTTTTAAATCATTTATTAAGTGAACAGAAACAGACAGAAACACCAGCAGTTTTCCCCTTTAGTGTGTTTTACTGGTACTTCTGAGCTCTGCTCAAGATGTCAAACTCTCTCAGAGGCTGAAAATGTTGTACAATTTCTGCAGTCCATCTGCATGGCCCAAATGGGTCACTCTTACCCAAGGTAACTAAACTGGCCCAGTGGGCCAAAGAAATAAGGTACAGCTGTCAGACAAAAAAATCTCCATCACCCCTGTAAGAAGGGAGATTTCTTGGGTAAGGAGGCCAAATTAAATCAGAATATCATTCTTCAGTGGACAGATATTATGAGTTGAAGTCACAATTTTAATTTCGGTTATTCTGACCTGGGGAGTTCCAAGGATAAACTGTGTCCTGCGGCCACAAATACATTTAAGGTTGACACAAAGAAATTTTCAAAGGTAGAGTGGAGCAGACAGGTTTGCATCGGGGAAAGAAACCACTTTTTGGGAGATAAAATTGCTGCAGGTCATAGCAAAAAGTGAAAACTTCTGAATAGAAATTTAAGAACAACCTCTAGGAACAGAGATAGCAAATGATGCAGCAGGTTAGGCCAGGAGGACAGCAGCAGCAAACAGCAGCAAACAAACAGCAAAACAAGCTGGCCCAAAAGCTTGCCCAGGTTTTTCAAAAGTTTCTCTCTCCATTTTAACAAACCAAACATCCTCCATAAAAGCTCTACTCCACAGGTGTTACCACCCCTGAGCTGAACTGACAGATGTTGCCCAGATTCTGTGGAGAAACTCATGCCAGCATGTGAGCCCAGGGATTTGTTTCCCCACTGGAGTTTCACATCAGGCAGCAGTGCTACCCCAGACTGATCTCCCAGAGGGACTGCTGGGCTCTGAGCAAATCTAGCTATCCTTCAGCCAGAGGGAGAACCCCTGGAGAACAGGAGCTGAGGAGGAGAAGGAAGAGGTGGGAGAAAAAGGCTGTTAAAAATATCCAGGGCTGTATCACAGTCAGGAAGTGGCTCATCAGAGAGGAAGGCAAAGAGAGCTGTTAGGAAAAGGAGCTTTAAACACTGGATTCATAAAACCTCTCCTGACACTATAAGGAAGACAGGTGAGGGACACTACCTATGGTTTTCTGCTAAGATATTCAGCACAGTGCAAGTAACAGGCATGTGGGCACTCAGAAAAAGGATTTGGCCACTGTTGCTCCACATCAGCATCAAAACACACTGGCCCTTTTACCTGCTGGTTCTTCCCACACTGGTTCTGGGGCAGGTTAGAAATTACCATGAAAAAATAGCCTTGGTAGGTGCCATTTCTAAAAGGGGTCTCCTTTAAATCATTGTTTCCTCTCTTAGAGGGTACAGGGAGACTTAGAGTGACAGGGGAATAACTCTCAGACTTGCTGGGTGTGTTGGTGCCACGGTGTTGGAAGGGACACAGCAAGTTTACTTTAGAGCTGGATGGACCTGGGCAGACACTCACAGAGGAGGTGCTTTGAGTTTTTATGGTGGCACATCTACAAAAACCAGAGCAGTTGAGAGGGGCTGACAGCACCAGCATTTTTCTTAAGTGTAGCTGAGTGGAGAGACCTTCAAAAGAGTTATTGTTGTACCAGTGCTGAACCCTCAGACTGTATCCAGTGGGCTTTAGGTTAGTTTTATTTTCATATAGGATCACCTTCCTGATTTTGTTTTCCTGTCTTTTTTTAGAGCTGGAGTTTTGCAGTCGTTTTTGGCAAGAGAGTGGAAATTTTACTTAAATATGTCATTGGTGGTATTTGAAAGGAAAAAATAAAGATATTTTAAAAGCCCTTCTTGAATTACAAAGGATTTTCCTTTTTTTTATTAACATCCATGAGATTTTTGTTGTCTCTTGTTCCTTTCTTTCTGGACTTAGATGAAGAGATTTTTTTTGTGTTTACTCTTACTAGCTTTTGTGCCACTTTAGTTTCTGTGTGTATTTTTAGCAAACCACCATCTGCACAATTAATGGAGAATCCCATTTTACAGAGGTTTTTAAGTTATTGTTTCAATTGTGTTACAACACAAAGATAGCCCCTGTCCCAGAGAGCTTCAAGTGTGAGACTTAAACAAAATGCAGCTTCTAGCTAAACAGACTGTGAATCCTTCACAAAAATAAAGCATTGCCTGTCAGAAATAATATATAGACCTCTTTAATATGAAAAATTGCAAATCTTCAACTGACCACATATCCTGCAGGAGTAATTATGTCATTTCAGAAGAAAATAAAACAGCCATGTTTTGTCAAATATAAGGCATTTCACACACTATCAATTTTGCAGATATAAATACCTAGGGGCATACACAAACCCTGTGATCACCCATGGCAAATTGCCAAGTGAGGACAGATTCATTAAACATTAGAAGTATCAGGCACCCACCCAAACCAATAAATTAAAATTTTAAGCCTTGAATGTTATGCCACTGCATACAAGTTAAATATGTTTGGAGACATTTTTATGCGGCCTAATTAGAACTGGATGGAAATCCCAGTTAAAGTATGATGTAGCTCTTCCTTAGCGTAGTTTTCTTGGCAAAATCCAGCCTTAAGAGTCAGATTCCTTTCTGCAACTTGCTGCAGAGAAGAAGCTGGTGGTAAAACGGGTCCAGAGGACATTGGGAAACTGCTGGAATGGGATGGTTAAGCCAGCCTGGTTTGTTTAGGTGGGAGCACCAGTAAACCTTTGTGATCTGCAGGCAGAAGGAGCAAGTCCTTAATTAATATTCTCAATAGCAGTGGCTAATCTGCTCAGAAACCAGCTGCTGTCACCAGATGAAATTGTCAGCAAGCTTCTGCAGCTCCCGTTTGAGCAGCCAGTCTCTGTTTCCAGTTTTTAAGAGCAATGTGCATCTCAGCAACCAGATACAGCTTAAAGCTGGAGTTTAACCAGCACTGCAAGCCCAAGCCTCCTTTCCTCCTCTTGTCACCGGGCTACACCCACCCACAGCAGTGGCCAGGGCAGACCTTTGTGCACTGACATGGCAAAGGGAACAGCCTGAGACAGGAGCTGCTGAATTTGCCATCTAATCAAAGGTTGTGCAGTTTGGTCTGTAGTTGAGGGTACACTGGGGAGGTGAAGATGAAAAGCCATAATGGGCTCTTGCTCTCTTGCAGAGGGAGAGATGTTCTTTCCCCTCAACTGAGCTCGTTCTTGCCATTCCATCCAGCTCCAGATTTCTTACTCATCCTCAGCTGGCACTTTGCTGGGTGCCATTGCACGAGGAGCTTGCAAAGGGTGGCTCTCAGTTGTGTTTTTTTTCTCCTTTTAATGGGGAAATTGGTGTAACTGTCAAAGATTCCCTGTTGCTGTGTCAAATCACTCCCTAGCTTTAAAATTACAGCAATAGACACATTTTTCTTTCTGTTTTTTAATAACATTTGTTCCCTTCTGGCCAAAGGATCTCAGTACACTAAACTTCAGGCATTACAAAAAAAACCAAAACTGGTCTTCATAATTTTGAAATGTTAAGATTGAAATATTTTGAAATATAAGACAGAATATTCTTCATATCATTTCATTCCATTCCACAAGAAAGCTTCCTCTTGATAACAGCACAGAGGTAGCAATGCAGTTCTGCAAACCAGAGCACAAGCAGTGATGGGGATAAAGGGAGACCAAACAGATCTGTCATGACTCAGTTGAAGAAAGCTGATTCCCTGCTTCCCAAACCCCAGTTGTTCCCAGAGGAAGGTTCCCAGTCCCAACCAGAGCTGCTGAAGGAGACAAATTCAGTGCCAGTAGGGGTGGGAAGCTGGACAACAGCATCACCAAGAGTCACCACCTGGCAGCTTTTGCACCAGTGCTGGGACTAAACCCAGGGGCCTCCCTGGGCTCTTTTCCCCCTCTCCTGATAAACCTGAACTTAACAGAGCAACTGTTGGGTAGCAATAATTTTTTAGAAGTTACAAATGGTCTGAGCAATCCAGTGCTGAGTGAGGTGCTCTTTTGGTCAAATCACAGAAGGGAATGACAGTTATAAATTAATGAAATTGCAGCAATTATGGTTTTCATCCTGATTCCCTTCTCAGAGATAATGATGAAAGGCTCTGGAGGTAGAGGACACCGGATGAATAATTGATTGTAAAGCATATTCAGAAGAAGGAAACAGCAACAAAAAATCTCCACTGGCTGTGGCAAAGATCCTGCAGGGAATGCTGATTGTGAATCATTTCTGTGAAGGACTGGATATTAGTGCCTTTCATGGTAAATTAAGGTTGGGTTACTTGGCATTAGCTCTGTTTGAAGTTCAAACAAAAGATGAAGGTCCCTTCAAAAATAACACTAGGAATTTTTTTCCATGTTTTGTTTTGGGTTTTTTTATCAAATTAATAATGCTCATGTACTCCCCATTTGCCCTGCAGCTAAGATTCATGAGTGTGCATATGCATAAATGAGAGATACAGGCTCTCAGAATTTACCACAAAAATTAAAACAGGAAGGCAGATGGCAGTCTGTTATTCCATCTGCATTTCACTTAATCAGCTACTCTTATCAGAAATGCTGCTCAGGGAATCGGTGGCTCTTGTTTGTCTTTTGCAAACTAGAGACACACAAGCTGCTTTTTAGTAAATGTCCTGCTGGCTGACCCACAGGCAATACCTGTCTGTGTGTGAGAGAAGGGAAAGAGAGTAAGGTTACCTAAAAACGTTTAGCGTATATTGGCTGGGTTTAACAGAAAAGCTTTGCCTCAAGGTAAGTCTGGAGCATTAATTCTCCTCATGGAGCTATTGTGAAGGAAGGAAGGAAGAAAGGAAGGAAGGAAGGAAGGAAAAGAAAGAAAAAGAAAGAAAGAAAGAAAGAAGAAAGAAAGAAAGAAAGAAAGACTGGACACTGTCACAGCAGATTTGTGGAGTTAATTTACCTATTTTTTCAGGCATGTATTTTAATAAGATTTAATGAGCTGCTGAAAAGAGGACTGCTGCTTTTTTTTCAGCTGATGGCAGTAAGATGAAAACAGGAGGCTTTTTAGAATGACGTTAACTTGCACTTTGGAAGTTAATAGAGCTCCCATGAATCTGTGTTGGCAGAAACTGGAAGAAGCAGGTGGAAATTCCACTGAGATAAATGGCAAACCAGGGAAAGAACAGAATAATAAAGTCTTATTTGCAAGATCTGGATATAGCATCAGTCCTTCTGGCAAAATGTTTTTGAAAAGCAGTAGAAGTCCTGTCTGCAAGGAAAGGTAAAAAAAATATTTTGAGGAAAGTCTGGGACTAGTAAAATCTTCCTCTTTATTTCTCCTAACATTCATAAACCTTTAGATAAGGGGTCAGGTGATGTCCTTGGTGTAGTAGTTTGGGTTCTGGAGGAAGCAGGAGGAGAATAGAGGATATGATCAAAGATTTTAGAGAAATGGCCTACAAAGAAAAGTGACTCATCTCTGGTAATTTAGCCTGAAAAAGGAAGACTGAAGGAGGAGCATGATCCCACAAGTACACAAAAGACAGCTAAAAGCAGGGAAGGGGTGCTCCGTGTTCCATTTGCATGGTAGATAATATAAACTGGAGCAAGAAATACGGAGTTAAAGTACTCTTTCCTTTCAAAAGGCAGAGAAAAATGAAGACCTGGATTGGATTACCTGCAGAGTTGTAGAGACCTTTAAGGATAGGCTTGGAAGGCATGCACCAGGAAGGACAGGGCTGCAGGAGACCTGCCTTGGGCAAAGGATGAGCTGCCAGCTCCATGGTCCTGCCACAGGTTACGCTCCCTGATTCCCGGCCCCCTTCCAACAGCCTGGAGGGGCTATGACACAGCAAAGCCCCTTCAGCCCTACAGAGAGGTACCTGACAGGAGGAGCTGTGTCACCAGGCAGGCTCTGGCTTCTCTGAGCTGGTAGGTACTGAACAGGAATCAGCCTAAAACACAAAAGAAGAGGCTGAAAGTAGAAAAATTCAGCTGACTGTCTGTAGGGTGAGATGCCAGATCTAGATGTTGGGCAAAGCTTTGCTCTGTCTCTTTCAGACTGCCTTATCTTCATCTTTCAGTTTGCTCTCCCTGCCTCTTTTATCCCTTAGGATAAATTCATTCTGACTGTTTTTGTGAACAAATAAAGATCAGTGTCTTGCGGTTTTCATAACGAATCGCTTTGTGGTATGCCTTTGTCTGCACATCACAAATTCCAGTAGATAAGAAAACTGAATAAATATTTCATGTACAAAAAAAATACCACAGAAAAGAGCTAATTAGCTGGATTGATATAAGTTGTTCTGTGACCTGTGAAAGTATGTTAGTCATAATGCTGTTCTTTATAAACACCATGCAAACTCATTCAGACATGCTGGCAAGCTGGGAAAGGGCAATGTGAACAGCAAGGAGCACTCAAGGTATTACTAAAAGAAAAGTCAGAAGAAAGATTTTTGTCTTAAAGCTGTCCCTATCTAACTGGGTCCTCCCAAAAGCTGCTGACAGCATTATAACCAGGGTGGGTGAGTAGCCTCCCAGAGTTATGAAACTGGAGTGGGGTGATGTGCTCTGCAGAGGGTGGAGTAAGAATGAGGGCAAGGCTTGAGGTGTAGTTTTCACATGGTGCACTTGAGGTCATGGACTGACTGGCTCCAGTCAGATTATTGCCCTTCTGTCTGCAGACAAGCCTCTTAATGGTACACCCGGCATTTAGAAAGTGCACAGAGGAAAAACAGTCCATGCACAGCATGATGGAGAAGATTTAGCCACCCCCCTTACCAGAGAGGACTCAGCAGTTTTGGTCTCAGAATATGATTCTTTATTGAAGTCATAAAAATGAGGACTTTTCTGTAAGTGAAAGGGGAAGAGTGGTAACATGTTTCCAGAGGAGAGAAGAGGGGTGTGTAGAGGTTCCCTGCAGAACATCTGTGTGAGTGTGCCTGCCTGCCTTTATATTTTCCCCTTCATTTAGCAACCAGAAAAGTCAGGCTATGCACAACATTCCCATCCTGGAAATCTCCTTTTAAGGCCAGGAAATCTGCCCTCCTGTAGCTCCTTCTTTCCTCCTCCTGGGAAGGGAGCCCTCGAGGCAGAGCAGCGGGCAGAGACGAAGTGCACTCCCGTGGAAGGCGTGGTGGCTGTGCCTCTCTGTGACACCCACTGTCCCCAGCGTCTCCTGATGAGAGAAGCAACAGTGTCCCAGATTTGAAAGGAATCAAAATAAGGCATCATCTTTGCTATCTCAAGCAATGAGATCCCAGTAAGGAGAATGCTCCTGTCCATTTCTTCACAAGTGTATCTCTGGCTCCAGCAGAGCTGGACTCACTTTCTCCTCTGCAGTTTGACAGATTCCATAAGTGCCGTGGGCTAATTGCAACCACAAGACTCCTTCAAACTTGTCCACTGCTGCCTGATATCCCCAACTTCTCATTTCTACAAAAAACCATTATTTTACTGTGTATTTTAAAGTAGTTTAAGTGAATTGGTGATGTCTTGAGATTGTAATGGATTGGAAGTCCTGCATTTGTTGTTGGAGTGACTGATGGGAAAACATAATGTGCCCATAGTAAATGTCATTTCTGGATATCATCTGCTTTAAAACACTTGCTTGCACATGCATGTATACAAGTGCACACAGAAAAAAACTCTTTAAAACTTTTGGGCTGGAGCTTCCCATGTTTAATTCAGTAAGACCTGGATCTCAGTCTGAAGGTGCTCTTCTGACAGTGCTACTGGAATCACCTCAAATTTGGATTTCTGAGTTATGAGGAACACAGATTTAATGTTGACAAGAAATTTCAGGGCAATTTTGGACTCTGATTTTTAAATCCATCTCACAACTCTGGGCAGTAAACTCTTACTAAATTTTTTCAGGAAAGACACACCTTAGGGTTCTTGGCAAATTCTGGCTGAGAGAGCAAGTGCAGTGACCTGCAGAAGGCTATAAACTATGCCTTGGCCCTGTCACATGTTTTATTTCTGTTTGAATTTCCTCCATCCCTGTATTCCTATAATTTCACCCTGTCTTTTGAGCACGTGCAAAGAAAATCCAAAAAAACAAACCCAAACCTTAAAACACAGCGGCGCTCCAAGAAAAGCAGCGATTAGGCTTTGAGGGGCAGTAGATTCCAGAGGGCAGGGGTTTGTTTCCAATTTAATTTGATATTCACATTCACCAGCACTCAGAGTTTCCCCCAGAACATTCCTTCAGGGGAAGTCCCTGGTTCAGGGAAGGGCTTAGCTTAATGCACAGAACAGTTTTCCACTCACCACTGCCTCTGGGTAGTGTCGTGTTTGAGAAGACACTTCACACCATTCCATGTCCATTAAAGAGTGTTATTCAAACAAAAATGAAGCCCAAAAAGCACCTAATTAATAACAGCAATTAACTAATTAATACAAATTAATACCGAATGATGCAATAAATGGATTTAATTATGGTCACGGTTAAATACAGTGTCAGCACCTTTATGTGGATGGAACATGGCCAGCCCACAAGAGTTCTGAAATCACAAATTCCAAACCAAAATGTTCGCACTGCTTGCTTCAGACACCTTTTTGGGGGTAACCCAAGCTCAAGATGAAGTAGTGCAGAGCACTTTTTTTGCAGAACAAGGATGCCCTGGACTTTTAAAGCCAGGTGCAAGTACAGTATCCTGAATTTTCCATTCCAAAATGAGGGGTCACCAGTTCATCTCTGGGAATCCCAGCCTACTGGACTGTGAGTGTGTGCTGCTGTTTTTTTAAACAGACATAGACATGTTGAGAGCTGTCTTTTTAAGTCTGTAGGACACATCCCTCCCGTTTTAGGCAGCTGCAAAGTTACGAAGAATGAGTGCCTGTGTTTGGTAGGTTAAAAACTCTGCCTGTGGTTAATTCATGCCTCAGAGCTGGAAGCTCTAAAAGTGCTGGGTGGATCATTGTGGTTTTTCAAAATTAAGGTGCTTCATTCCCCATAGTTTCTCCTTCTTTGTGTGTCATCATTTTCAAAGCTTTTATGGCAGGCTTAAATTTAGAGTCCTTGTGGCTTTGTTGGGGCACCACCTTTACCCTATGTGGTCACAATTTTGTGCTTCCTGTCTCAAAAAGACAGTGCCAAGATTGGTGGGGAACTTCTCAGTGAGGTAACCAAGGATGGGCAAAATAGCATCACATGTCACTTATTTTCCAATTTCAGGGCAAGTACATCAGCAGGAAGTGTGCTTAGGTAGGTCACTTCATTCAGAAAGAATGGGCCAGAGTTAAGGGAAGACAGATGGGTTTCATGGTCCCAGGGCTGGGGGGGAAGTCAGGGATATATGGGTGTGTGAGTAAAGTGAGAGAGAGACAAAATACTGATTACTTCCTGGGAAATTTAATTGCACTGTCTGACCTGTAATCATATTTACAGGCCACCAGCATTTCCCAAGCCCAGTGTCTAAAATCAGCTTTCTAATTTTACATCAAGGCTGCTAAAGGAAGAAGGCCTGGGCTTTTGAAACATCTGCAGGAACTTCTGCCTGGTCAGCCCTTCAGGAAAGCAAACCATTCCTACAGGCAGACAGCTCTGATTATTTAGTTTAGGAATCCAGCTTTTTGAAGAAGAGTCTCTGGCTCTCCTGTGGAAAGTTTGTCAGTCACAGAGCACACTTCTATGTGGTCCTAGCCCTGAAAAGCAGTTTCCTAGCACAGGATTAAGGAGACAACTCTTCTGTGAAGCTGCAAATCAACATTGACTGCAATGATCATCGGACTTCTTTCACAGCATTGAACACTTTCTACTTAAACTGCAAAATACTCTTTTTCCAATGGTTGTGTGCTTCCTTAAATGCTGTATTTCACAGAGTGAGAGTCTCGAAGGTATCTGTAAGAAGATTATTTTCCTCGGAGTTTCTTTGGGGTGTCATCTCTTCCTGTGTTTCCAGCATTAGAAATGCCAGGATCTTCCAGCATGTGTTTGCTCACACAGGCTCTGCACGAGCAGGATCGGCACTGGGAAGCCCCTTAAGTGCCAAGAGGGAATGCAGACTTTTCCTCAGAACTGATCTCTCTTGAAATATCCATTTGTTGTGGGGTTTGGGGTTTGTTTTGGCTGGGGGGGTGTGTGGTTTGTTTGGTTGGTTTGTTTTTACAGGATTTCTAAAAGAAGCAAAGAAAAAATGTCATTAGAAAGGGCCTGTGTTCTAAAATGGTCCCTAACGCTGTTTTAAGGCCAGTGGTTTTCCAGCTGTTACATAGGACAGGAGGGTCACATCTCCCTTTTAAAGGAATAGAAGGGATGTGCTTTTACAGTGCTCTGAGGGATGAAAGCCTGAAAATGGATTTGTGTTACTGCTTCTTTTTTAGAGCAAAGCTCTGCCTTCATCCATCATGCAGAACTATGGGAGGAAAGGGATTTTCACACTTCAGGTTCTGTCCACAGTACAAATTAACTAAATGAGTAACAGAAGGAAGAAACACAGTATTTTATTTCTAGATGCAATTACCTTGTTGACTTAAATTCAACTCAGGAATGCACATTATTAATAAAACCTTGCCATGAATACCAAGCAGATGTCCCAACCTGATACAATTGTAACCTGGAGAGAGAGGTTGCACTGAAGTTATTCAGTGGTAAATAAGGTAAGAAGTAGAATAAAATATACAGCAGATAAGAGGCAAGCCCAGTGGCTCAGTCTTAGAGATTCCCAAATATAAAATCCTAATCTCATTATTGATAAAACCATATTATTCTCCTCTCTGCAGCTCTCTCTTGGTTTCCTTTAGTGTTCTGTGGCAAGTCCCTTTTTATTGGACTCTTTGGCCACTGCCAAAGGTCTCTTCCAACTCAGAGGTGGAAAAAAGCCCAGAATGTAGACCTTTTTAATATTCACTTTTAGGTTGAGAGGAAGGTAATGTTTAATGAAAACTGCTTCTGAATGATGCCTATTTCTCCTAAGAGCTCCACAGATCCCAGCCCATCTAATAAAAATACAATTAACACCTAATGAACTGGTAAATGAAGCTCAAGCTATGTAGAAAGAAATTAAAAATTCCAGTATCAAGCTTTTAAAAGCAGTCAGGTGTTTTGGGCACATTTGTTTTTAGTGGTTCTGCTCAAGACTTCCTATATGCACCTAATTTTCAGCACCTGCCAGACATCCCATCCCCACTCCCAGAAAATGACCAAACACAATACAGATCTCTTTTTAAAATCAAGTACACAGGTGCCTAGATTACTTTGGAAGCTCTGACCATAATTTCCAGCATTTTATTTTATTTTATTGGTTTCTGCTCTTTGCCTGTCCACTTAGACTGCAAGACTTTGAAGAAAATATCACGTTGTCCTTTTTGCTTTATCCAGTTCCCTGCACAATGTTAATTAATAAACAAAGCACGCAGACAAAGGAATTAATTCCGTTTAAAATGTGGAATTTTTGAGACTCAAAATATTTTTAATGGGCTTATGGAGGAGTGTGTTTTACAATGCATGTGGGTCAGCTGCAAAATAAGAAAACAAGGGCTGTATTTAGGTTCATTTTGTGGCTCTGATCTATGCTCCTTTCATTAAAGCTCCTTCCCTCCCCAGCCATTTCTTACGTGAGGAGGAGACAGGACAACCTGGGCAGTTACAGAATCCAAAGGGAGTTTGGGAGACAGAGGGACACAAATGTCAGGTTCTGCCAAGAAAGCACCTGGAACAAATGTGTTTCTCTATTGTTGTGTGCTGAGTGAGTTCACCTGAAGAATTGCCTGGAATTTAGTAGTGGCATTTCCTGAGGAGCAGGTTTGAAATGAGCTTCATCACAGGCAAGTGGTCCTTGGCTAATTTTGAAAAAGCCGACAATTATCGGACACTTCGTGGGCTGCTGAAGGGGCGTGGGTTTGGAGGGGCTTGGGGCTTTTTTCACTTTAGAAAGGAGCGAGGGAAGGCTTGTGAGCCAGATGTTGCTTCTCAGATTACAGATGTTGCTTCTCGGATTACAGCAACCTGCGTGGTGTCCGTGTGCGGAGCGGGGCTGGGCTGCCCCAGCGCAGGATGATGTGTCTGACCTGCAGCATTCCCGTGCTTCTTGTTCGGACAGCGGTGCCCTAGCTGCGCTCAGGCAGGCCTGGCCTCATCCTGCCGTGCTGAGAATCTGCAACAGTGACCACGAGAGGGGCTCAAAGTGCTCTCTGTGCTACGAGAAAATCCTTTTAGATAACGCCTGGGCTCTGCTTAATCAACGTAATCCAGCACCTGAGGCTTTTGCCAGCCTGGACTGCAGGTGCTGTGCAGAAATGCCCATTGGGTGCTGCAATAAATGGCAGGGACTTTGAATGGAGCACCAAATGCAGGGTAACTCCTGCAGCCCTAAGTCCACACTTCAGAGCAGTTTGGTGTTACCAGATTACAGCCTGAAAGTAGGAAATACACCAACAAGCAGGGGGGAAAATCAACAGAGCACCTACAAGCAAGGCAGACTGGTTTTCTTTATTCTTTACATCACTGCCCCTCCGAAGTGTCTCTGCAGGGAAGGACATGCCAGCTGCTCACTGCTGATGTTCATATACAGCGCTACCATTCCAAGCGTTGGAAACCCATAAACTGGACTGCATTTTCATATGGTCTCTGCCTATCTTTGGAGCTGCAGCCAGACTTTCAGAGTTACCCAAGAGCTGGCATCTCCAGCTTGCTGTCAGCATTTGCAGTGAACATTTGCTCAAGTGCTTGCACTGGAGTTGCACTGTCTTAAAAAATTAAGTTTTCGTGGTTGGTTAGTGGTGGTCTGGGAGGTGTGGCTGGTGCTGGGTCTGTGTCCAGTGCTCTGACTGGACGTAGCTTGGAAATTCAGAAGCAGACTTTTCCCAGGCCAAACCTTTTTATGGACACTTGTTTTATCTTGTCAGTGCTTGTCCACATGGTACACTATTTATGAAGCATGAAGATAAAATCAAGCCTATAAACATATATTTCATCTGTAGGAGTGGTTTATTTTCCATGAATACATTCACACAGGCAAGATCCAGTTGTACACAACTAATCAGTGTTAAAGCAACAGCTTTATTTCATAACTTGGGAGGAAAACAGCTGAGTCATCAACAGCTTTGAGGGGAAAAAAGATATCATTTTTCTGCAATCTAAATAATATTCTTTCTTCTTTTTTTTTCTTTTTTTTTTTCTTTTTTATTGCTCCAGGTTAGAAATTTTTGCCCAGACTTTCAAATCTCTATGTCGTCCTATTTTGAGGAACATAAGCCATTTATTTAACTACAGGATATCCTTAAGGGAACAAGAATCATCCAGACCTTTTAGTACAGACCAGACTTTATTAATACAGATTGCAAGTGACCAGTTACTGCACAGAAGAAAAGGAAGAAATAGAAATAGTTGGGTTCTTGCTGCCTCTGAATAAAAGGCATATGCTTAAATATGGAATTAGGAGACTGCCTGTAGGAACCAACTTTTATAGAGGAAAATGTGTCTAAATTTTTGCAGGCATGGATCTCCTTGAAGAATTTAGACCTCATTAGAAGTGGCTGATTTATTCATATGAATTGTTATTATAAGTTTCTTATCAACTTGTTGATGTTATTGGTTGCCTGAAGTTCATATTCATCCATACAGACTGATTTTTTCTAGGAAGGAAAAGGAGTTTATCTCTAAGATAAGAGCTGGAAAGAGAGTTTACTGTTTTCTTTGTGATGAATTGGTTTAATTATGCTCTGAAGGGACATGGGAAGGGTAGTTCTAGGTCAGATCAAAGGTTCAAATAGGCTGCTGACCTGTCCCCAAACAGGGCCCAGTAACAGATGCCTGGAGGAGATAGTCAGTGCATGGCAAACAGGCAGTAAAATTCCCCACAGCATTTTCCCAGCCTGCAGCAATATGTCCCAGGGAACTTCCCAAGAAAGACAAGCTTTTAGAAGCAAAGCTCTTCCTGGAGCTCTCTTCCATGTCTTTGTCAATCACCTTTTGAACCTGTGCTAAATTTTGTCACCAAGAGTGAGTTGTGGCAATGAGTCCCACTCTGGGTGTCACCTGGAGTGCTCTTTCTGTGCTGCAAACACATCATTCCAGTTCATTTCATTATTGTGTTTCATTTGATTATTTCATTTCATGATTTCGTTTCATTTCATGATTTCGTTTCGTTTCATTTCATTTCATTTCATTTCATTTCATTTCATTTCATTTCATTTCATTTCATTTCATTATTTCGTTTCCTTTCATGATTTCATTTAATTTCATTTCATTTCATTATTTCGTTTCATTTCATGCCCCCTTGCTCTTGCATGGAGGGAGGCAGTGCCCAACCCCTCTCAAAGGCATTGGGTTGAAGGGTCACCTATCTCAAACCTTCCAGTTCTTGCTCAACCCTTCAAACACCATCATGTTTTGTGAAAGAAGGAGTCCCCCCACACAGATCTGTGTTTCCAAAGACAGCAATGACTTCTGCTTTGCTCTTCATGGGGAGGCAGATCTGGGGTGTGAATCCAGCCAGAACGAGCCTTGTCTTGACAGCTCGAGCCAACCAAAGGGCTTGGAACCCATAATTCCTTACAGGAATCTGGGCATCGGTTTTCTACACTTTTTCTGGAGACAACTATAAATGCCCTGGCAGAAATCCTTGCCTTGCTTCAGTAAGGACCAGGTGACCCTGCCCTGTTCTCTGCTGCAGTGCTCAGCCTCCCTGGAGCCTGTGATCTGTGCACGAGTGACTCTGCATCGTTTTAAGACAATGTCATTTGAAGACAAGACATCGTGTGAGCCTTGCCCAAGCCTTGCTGATGCTTTTATTAACCCAGATGATCCATGAAAGCACCAATTTTTGATAAGAAAGAGGTATCCACAAGTTCCCACTCAGGCTGTAGTAGCAACAAACAGTTGGATTTTCACAAAGGCACTCTTAATGCAGCTGACAGAGGTGACCAGAGTGTCTGAGGTTGGCTCTACTCTTTCCAGTCCCCCATCTCCATCTAAAGCGAACCCTGGGAGGTACAGGGCACCTCTGGCCCAGCTAGTTTCAGTTCCTTGATGGAGTTTCAGCTCTTGCACAGCCCATGGTTTTAATGGCTGAGCAGGTCTGGAAGAATGGCAATTTGAACTCCTGAAGTTTCTGCTAAAATAATGAGAGCTAAATATCCATAAATATCCGTGTTTGTATTTAAAGTGTTAAAAAGGAAATAAATAACATGATTTTCAAGTATCACCTGTCCTAAAAGAACTACATCCTCAAATCTTACAAGGGTAATCTCTGCTTCTAAAAGTTTTTTCCTCTCTTCTGGTTCACCACACAGCTGCATGAACACAAGAAATGTGTGAGACCAAAGGGGGCTCAGTTCATCCTGACATGAAATCTGCATCACTGAAGAGTCTGTGTGTTTGTCCCACTTTGAATTCCTCTGTATTAGGCACAGGTGAACAGAACAGTTCAAAGTTTTCCAGGAAAAGTTTTTCCTGCCCTCTCTGGTGATATGACCACTTTCCTGTTTTGAGTGGAAATAGTTTTCAAGGGATTACACCAATCTTCTTCATAGCTGCCTCACACCCTAACTCAAATCATTCTGTACTGACCAGCATTTTCAAGCTCCCCTGAGCTTTTTTTTTCCTCTGAACTTTTCCAACTGCAGAGTTCCCAGCTTTTTCCAGAAACTGTTATTGTTAGTTCATAAGTGCATGACCTACTACACTTCTTTTATTCTAACAGTTCAGTTCCTAATGTATGACAGTTTGATCCTTTGCTGCACTGGCAATATCCCAAATTCCCATCAAGAAGTTCGATGAATGCGTTCCTGTGCATTCTTATTATTGTGCCAAGACCATTCATGAAAATATTTGAAGAGATCAGTCCAAAATCTAATCCTCTCACTACAGCACAGGAATGTTTTTGCTTCCACCTCCAATGTGGAAATCCCTATTTTGCATTCGTGACAGAGACACATCTTTCTCTTGCACCCTGACAACAGTGTGGTACTTCCATGGCCCCACTGGAGACACCCAAATTGACCCAGATTCTCTCAAGACAGATCAGAATGATGTTGTAGATGGGTCCGATACCTTTTTTCCCATGGATTTACATTTGCGGGTCATCTGGTAAAGAAGCAGAGTTCCCAGGTGAGAAACTGTCTTGGAAAGGTCCTTGTGTGTTGGCCTTGAAAACCTCCACAGTGTCAGGCTCCTGCCTGAGCTTGTTTAGCTCCTCTCTGCTTCTCCTCCTCCTTGTTTTTCAGGGGACTCCTTTCACCCCTGCTCTAGGGACACACTGCTCAAAGTTAATGCCAAATGGGCGGTGCTATCTCTGTCTCTGAAGAGAAGTGTTTTCCATCAGGTTTTGTGCTGTGCAGTCCCTAAGGTTTGTCCCATTCCAAGAAAAACAAGGAGATCCAAATATCTCCAAACTTCTTGTGTCTCTGCCCAAGATGGGGCTTTAACCCACTCCTGGATCCAATGCACCACACAGAAAGGAGGAACACGGCAAACATGCAAATCCAGAAAATACCTGCACGTGCTTTACAGTCCGTGTTTGTGCTCCATTCCCCCTCCTGCTCTTGGCACTGCAGGCCATGCAATTGTACTTGCTGAAAAATATGGCAAAGCTCTTCTTCTGCTTTATGCTTACTTTCCCTTTCCTCTTTTCCATTTATATGCCTGAGGAGCCCTTTGCCACTTCTTTTAAGGCAGTTGAATTTTCTGGAAGAAGTTGGCTGGGCAATTCTCACGAAAGGCTTACAAATCTGCAGCTGTAAGACTGAGATTTTCTTTGATGGGTCTTTTCTGAAAATGTCTCTTTTTCCCATCTTAGGAGGATCTCATTATTTTTGCAATCCTGTTTTGAGATAGGATTAGCCGTGAAATCCTTCTTCAAACACGTCTGACACAAGTTTTCCAGATAAATTCGTGTCCCTTAATTCAAAGATAGTCTAAGTTTCCTCCACATTCAAATCCTAGAACTTGTCACACCAATTTGTGTCAATGTTGACCTAAGTTCATTGAGTTTTTTCCTTTATTATTTATAGTTTTAGTTGGTTTCTCAGTCCCCTGAATTTAAGGTGGATTGAGCCATGAGCATTCTAGCTAAGGTTACTTTTCTGAACAATCTGTCGTTTCCTCAAGTACCTTCAAAACCCAGTTCAAAGACCACATCTCCTTTTGTTGGCTCCACAAGAGTGAAAAAAAAACCTGTCAGAAGGCCCTGACAGGAGCCTCTGGTCTCTAACATTATTGGTAGAATTTGTTCTCCAACATATTTCTTGAAAGTTACAGTGTCTCAACAATGTACAACGCTCAGAAATGTTTCTGTCCAACTGGCATTCTGCAGATCTTTTTTCATACCAAAATGCATCTGTAACCCAATTTTTTTCTTCCATTTGAAATGAGAGAATTAGAGTTTTGTCTCTGTTTATCCATGTTCTCGCTCTCTCGATGTGCAGGATTACCAATGGCTTTTATCATCAGATGTGGTTTTGGGGAACAGCAAAAAGTGTGTTTGGTCCCAACCCCCATTGCAGCCATGGTCAGACCAGGGTTTGGTTATTCCTTCAGTGATGTCCTGCACCACATATTCCCGTTTCTTCATTTTAAGATACACCCTGTCCTTTCTGTACAAAGTTTTGTTTCTACTTCCCATGGAATGAATCTGTCACTATTACCTGCCTGCCTGCTGTTCTCATCCTTGTGCTCTGTCCATCTGTTCTCCCTGTTCTTTCAGCTGCTGTAATACCCTTTATTCCATGTGCTGGGGACTAGGACCAGGTTTGGAGACCACAAAGATCTCCCCCAGGCCTTATGGCTTGATTTCCAAAAAGAAATAAATCCACACAAGTTCTGTTTTCTATTGTCACAGATGGTCAATTCCTCCTTCCTCTCCTCCTTTCCTCTTAAGAAATCCAACTTGAAAAGAAGCTTTTTTGTGTCTCATAACCCCAAGAACATTCCATCCAGACCTGAGTTAGTATTTGCAGAGGTCAAAAAGGGAAGTAGCAGTGTACTTGAATGAGTAACTAACTCATTCTTCTAACTAAAATAACTTATTTTAAAAAACCCTTATTTTTAGAGTTACATTGAATTAAGATATAGTCTTCTAGTTTGTTTGTAAGTGAGCTTTGTAGATCATTTTACAAAGCCATGGTGGTTGCTGATTCTGTGTAAAGGATTATGCAGCTTGTCTCTGCTTTTTTGGGAAAGTCTTTCACTTAACTAGAATGATCTTCAATAATTTAAGGTATGGACAGCCAAACAAGCTACCACATGTGCACCACAGTTGCTTAAGTTGTGACTCCTGAATTTACCTTATAATAGAAGCTTATACCTCTTAATGCCATATTGGACATTTCAATGCACATCCTGGAAAGCCATTCAAATAGTCTTGGACACTTAGAGTTACAGGAACACAGCTAGATCAATATTCATAGTAATTTTTAAATGGAATTATGTAGCAAGTTTGGTGTCTGCCACTGGTGTCTCATGGATAGGTGCCCTTAGTACTTTAATACATGGTTTTAACAGATTTTGTCATGAGTGAAATTAAAAACAGCTTCTTTGGAGACCTGAGACGATTTTGGTGTCAAATCTCTTTGCCCTGACCTTCCTTGGAGACAAAAGATCTCCAATTCTTGCTGGAAACTGCAGGTCTTCTGGCAACTCTTGTGGGTGGAACCTGTTAGAAAACTCATCACACAAGGAAGTTACACAAGGAAGTTGAGAGGTTTTGGAGATCACACTCATCTACCCAAACATCAGAACCATCTTTGCCTGATTATTTGCAGTCATACCAGGAACTAAATTTTCTAGGCTTTAATTCTTTTATATATATATATACACATACATATATATTTATATCTATAAATTTAAAAAGGCAAGCCTAAGTTCTGATGACAAAGATGTCTTGAATTCTAAAAGCAGAGTACGTAGAAGTGAGATCAGTCCATCCTATGCCAGGTACCTGCTTCTACTCTGTTTAGTCAGCCAAGTAATGAATTAAATGGAAACCAAACAAAAAAAAAANAAAATAAAAAAAGAAGAGAAAACGCTCTTATGAAGACCAGATTTTATGAGCACAATTCACCCAGTAGACAGCAGATTCTGCCAGAAGGAACTAAAATTCAATGTTGAATTTGACACTGAAAAAGTAAAGCCCCAGAGGAGAAAGAGGGAAATCTGTCTTCAGTCTGTGCATATATTGTAAGTGATGAGTTGATCTGGGGCTTTTAAGTTATTTGCTGAGAATGGAATTCTGTCTAAAAATACTGGGAAAAGGAGACAATGAGACCAAAACACAGCATATTCACAAGTACTGAAAGGAGCTTTTTTCTCCGAGGGTGTGTGAGTAGATTGCAGGTTTCACGGCTGCAGGGAGCTGCTGAGGGGAAGTGCTGGCTCTGTTCAAAGCAGGAATGAGTGTATGCATGTGGCCAATTGCAATTTCTGCTGGCAAAACTAACAGGTGAAAGGAGTTGAAAACCCAGAGCACGACTTCCTCCTGCAGCATTTCTGGAGCTCTTCTCAGGCAGCTTTGATGCTGATTAGCACCAAAGGCAGGCTCGGAGCAGCAGGATTTGCATGGAGCAATCTGTAAGGCAGACCTTACTGGGAAACCCCAAATACCTGTGGGGAACAAGGAGGCATTAAGTCCACCTGAGTTTGCTTCTAGTGAAGTACAACAGGAAAGAAAGGATCATGCTAAATGCTAAAATTCCTAGTTTGATTTAGAAGTTATATTTGTTTCCGTGCTTTGTGTGACCCCTTTGCCACGAGGGGTTGCATTTAGAAGTAAAAACATGGAGCAGAGGCAGGAGGAGGCTCCTGCAGCAGGAAGGGTCACACCAGCAGCCAGTAAAGGTAGTGAGAGGTCTGGAAGCAGTCACAGAACTTCACAGCTGTGGACACAAGTGTGGGTTCCCTCTGCTTTGCCTTCTCATCCTGCTGTCCTCCCTTCTCCCATTCCCCATGTGTACCTGAACTTGCTTTCCAGTAAAATTGTGTACTTTGAACCTGATCCTGTACACTTTTGCTAGTGGACATAGTGCTCTCTTGGCTTCAACTTTTAGCTTAGTAAAAGTGGGGGCTGGATGCTGGACTTGGCTGTGCCCACCCAGCTTCAGGCGTGCCCCACAAGAGCACACAGCTGCCTACACCCTGCTGCTCACGGCACCTTACAGTCCCCCAGTTCACACTGTCCTGAGCAGGGGCTGCAGGGGCTTTGTGCTTCCTTCTCCCTGCTGAGTTTCTCCCTCCTGCTCCCCGTTTTCCCCCGGGGCACTGTGGCCTGCACCTCCGTCCCACATACCAGCTGCAGGGAGCATCAGCACTGGTGGCAGGAACCCAGCTGCAGCCCCGTCTCCCCCTCCTCATCTGCCCCTGCTCAGGTGGAGCCTGTGCACATCTCTGGGCCTGGTTCTGCCTCCTTTTCCCCCAGGGAGATCTGCGGGCTGTTCTACAAGCAGGAATGCCTGGGAGGGAAGAGCTCTCTATGGAAGGGGGTGGGCTACACCTGGCCCTGTGCTGGTTGGAGCGAGACAGAGGGGTGGGGACAGTGACCTGCACGGTGCAGGGAGCCCCCTGACACAAACTGTGGCTCACACAGACTGCTGCAAAGTCAAAATGGTCATTCAAGTGCAAGGAGGAGGCCATTCCAAAACAGAACATGAAGTTTCTGTGAATATTCTATATTTTATAGTCTTAAGTAACTCTGTGTCACAGTAGCAGAACTTATAGGAAACCATGACTTTTTCTTTCTTTTAGGTTTTATTGGGTTTTTTGGAGTTTTTTTTATTAATCTTGCCTGAGTATTGCAGCCAGTAGCTTTCAATTAACTTCTTTTACTGCTCCCATCAGTTGTTGGCACCTAAACAGAAGGATATTTAATTTTGCTGGAATGTGAATGGCAATTTGGTAGGAATAAAAAGTCAAAGTGAAGCAAAGGCTTTTCAGCTCCTGGCACATCAGCAGTACTTTGTTGATTCAAGGGGTCTCTGCATTCAGCTGTGGAGATGGTACAATGAGTATTATGACCTTTTTGACCCAAACAAACTCTGAGGGCAATTGGCAGGGCTGTGGAACACGCAGGGAGCAGGTAGGCTGGCAGCCCCACTGGATTCAGGCAGCTTTTTAAAGCCTTGCTGTGCACCAGAGGGTCTGTGAGGTTTTTAAATGAAAGCAATGCCTTGAAATTGCCTTCTGCAGATGGTGTGAAAGGACTTGATCATAAGTGCACTGCAGTCAGCAGAGAGACTCCTACTGCTTTCAGCGTGCTCTGAACCAGCCCTGCTCCCGGTATCAAAAGCCAGTTTTAGATGATGTCATCCCTACAACAAAAAATGTTAGTGGATTATATGGGGTGAGCTCAATCCAGCCTATGACTACCTTCAAAAAGTCTCTCATACTATGTCTTGAAACAAAAATCCCCACATGTGCAGGCATGCTCCCCGGACCTGAACTATCCCCGTGAAAAGAAAAGTTTGAAAAATCTGCACAAGCTTTTATTAAGAGAGTTTCTCATGTACATTTGCACCAGCCAAGAAAAGGTGGAGAGGGAGGAAGACAGAGAAGGCAGAGAAATAAAAGGATGCTCATGAAAATTGCATGGGAAAAAAAGCATTACTCAGTTTCAAATAACTCTCCTTTTACTCTATAGTAAAGGTTTTTTTAAAAAATACTAGTGCTATGTTCAAGTATAAAAATACCTTATACAGCATGGAATTATTTTATTTACAAGTGTAAATATATATATCTCATTACATTAAATACTATCTTCCCATGTTACACCTAATTGTTGGGAAAGGCAAGAGAATAAATGATAGTCTGGTCAATTGAAAGCAGGTTTGAGGTGGTTATTGGTATTGGGAAAATGACTGGATTAATTTTGCAAGTACACTACTAACTAAAAAAATGCTGTTAAAAAAAACCCTGCACTTTCTGTAGGAGAAATACCTTGCCTTTGTACTGAAAAGTCTTTTAATAATCTTTCCTTTACCTAATGGAAATAGGATTAATGAATTATAAAATGAATCACTATCATTGAGAACTCTTTTTCTTTTTTACAAGGCTACAAAAGTTGACAGCATTCCTGCATATGACCTCCAGAAAGAACCTGTTTTGAGTAACCTAATTTGCACTCTATCACTCTTCCAGTTTTCTTTCATATAGTAGAAAAGTATTAATTCTAATAGGAATGGGCAAAAACAATTCTTTTTAATGTTCTCTTGATTTTTGTGGAATTTTACCAAGCATTGAATTCTTTTTGGAAAACCCCAAAACTTGATTAGGAGATATTATAATCAAATTAATAATAATAAAAATGTGACGGTACATGTAGAATACCTCTGATAATGTTACCCAAAAAAAGTCCCCTTATACCTCTTTGAATGTAAAGAGATTCTAAAAATGGGTGTAAATGAAACTGTAGTGTAAACCAGAGTCAGAATTACATTTTGTAAAACCTCATGTCCCAGCTGAGCTCTCTGAGTAACTTCGTGAATTGCCTGGAAACTTTGGCTCAGCTGTACAAATAACAGGAAGAACCATCAGAAAAAGAAGAATAACAGAGGGGGCTGTTAAGCCAGACTCTTGAGAAGAAGCGAAGTTTTATTTTTAGCTTTTAAGCTGTAAAGTTTTATTTCACGAGCCACTTCCTTTGAACAGGCTTGGCACACCTTTTGCAAGGGATGGCTCCCCGTGTTTTGAGGGCAATGACTGGGGCAGGTAGTCAAGTTCTATTCTTAGTAGCCACTCACTCAGAGACAAGAATGCATTGGGTCTTTTTTACCAGATTCAAAACCTCTTCTTTTATCCAAAAACATGGGAAGTCAGATTAAATTTGCAACATTCATTGTGCTTTGTTTTACTGCCAAAAGGTGCATCCTCTCTCTAAGGTAATAGAAAATTAAAGTGAAAATGTGAAATAGAGTTTTTAAAGGTTTTTCTGAAATATTCATTGGCCACAGTATAAATAGGGATTTTTTTAAAAATCCCACTTGGTTGTTGTTGTTGTTGAAACAGGTCTTGTTTTCCCCTGGGAAATACCCTTAACAGCTCCCCTTGCTTTAGGGAAGAGTCTTCAACATCTTCCTCTGCCGCTGATCCCAGTGCTGCACATCTCAGCAGCCACAGCCCCTGCGGGGAGGGCTGGGTGTCACAGTCTGCTGCACAAGTTTTAAAACCAGTGCTAGATGGTTTCCCTCACCCCAGACTGGTGCAGGCCTTTTCCTGAGCACAGCAATTCAGCAATCCTTCCACTGTAAATGTAAATCCTTCCACTGTCTAAATGTATTGGCACAGCAGAGTCAGGGAGACACTGAAGTGGAGATGTGGTAGCTGATAGCACCAGGCAATCCTGCTGGCCTGGGAGAAATCCTGGCTCTTCTCCAGGAGCTGGGGAACCTGCTCTTAGCAGGGAGAAGATCTGCTTGCACCCATTCTGGTGTTTGACACAAAGGAGGGGCACTTCCACGTGCTGCATTCAGGTACAATGCACTGCAGCTCTGAGCATCTCTGTGTTCTCTCCAGTTAAAACACCCACCACCCAGATGGGCAAGAGGACCTGGTCTTCCCGGTAGTCATGGTGAAAAGCTGGACCCTGCTCCTGCCCGGGGCCTGCAGCCAGCAGCACCCAGAGTGAGGTGCAGGTCCCCCTGGGCTCCCTGTGTACGTGGCCATCCCATTTCTGCTCTGTTTGCAACAAGTGGAAATCTCAGCTGCAGCAGCAGCACTACTGATCTCTCAGCCAAGCTTCCAGGGACTTCAGCATTATGTGGAATCTGGGCCCTCCTCCATAACGTGGCTGTAAATTAATTTTTCTATCCAATCAACTGGCCAAGCAGGGCATTGTCCAGGTCTTGAACTCGGTCCCTGGCACAGCTCCCCGGGCTGGGAGAGGGATCACTGCACACTGCTGCTCTCGAGCTTCCTCTGAACTCCAGAGCGTTTCCAGATGGATGGAGGGCTGCCACAGTGCAGCAGGGAGAGACTGAGGCTGGGAGGGGAGCTCTGCAGTCCTCCCTGCCACCCCAGAAGACACCTCTGCCTTTAGCCTTGACTGTTCCAGCTTTTCAAGAAGGGCAGCCTTTCATGAGGTTTAATTATGTGGCAGGGGTTTGTTTGATTTATTATTCCTTCTGTGTCAAATCAAGCATCCCTGTCCTCCAAAGCTGGGCCAGCAGCTCTCTAGAACATTCTGATGGTCTGGAAATTGCTAACAAGAGGCTGGGATTTGCAGCCTTCTCTGCCTGCTGTGACAAACTCGAGGACTGAGTGATACAAACGTGAAGGCTCAGGGAAAGCTGGGTGACCGGTTTTGAACATGTAGATGCAGTGGGCAAATCCCAGTCTGCCTTTAGTTATTCCCTGTTGTACTTGGACACATCCAGGACCTCAGGCATCACATTTGGATCTTCTTGGGCATCCCCAGGATCCACCCTGAGTGTATGAACACCAGGCTTTCTGAAATATAACTAGTCTAATCAGATAGTATTTATAGAACAGAAGGCCTTAGCAGGGTTCTTGCTGATTTTTTTTCTGGGAACCAGCAAAATCACACTTAATTCATGAGTTCTAGCTCCTCTATAAAGTAAATTTCCTGTTCTTTATTTCTTTGATGGAATAGAATGGGATAGATTCCCAGTTGCTGGGACTCATTTCAGCTTTAGTGGAGTTTGACTGGCTTACCCCAGCTGAAAACCTGGCTTGCTGATCTCTGACTTTTACATATTTTGCTGAATTTCCTCTTTCCTTTCCACTTCTACACTTTTTCCTTCTAGACATATTTTCCAGCACTTTGCATCCTTCTCTCTTTTGGTTTATTAAAACAAACTTCATCATTTTCTTGTTTTCTCTTCCAGTCTCTCCCCACAGCTCTTAATTTTTCCCTCTCTCCCACTGCTTGTGGAGGGAGCCTGAAGTCTCTTTGGTGCATATTCATATTTGGTGCATAGAAAAACATCAAGAGAGAGTTTGGTGCAAGAGGGGCTTTATCAAAAGAGGCTTTATGAACCACCTTGTATGTGCAGCTGACATCATTGCACAAGAAAACTTGGTTTTATACTTATATCTGGAATCTTATAAAGTCTTCAGTTTATGCCAGTATTTTCTGATGTTCCTGTTTCCTTTTTTTTTTTTTTTTCCTTTAATAACAAAGGCTTTTTCTCCCCTGCAGTTATTCAGAACAGAAGTTGATGATGGTGTCCACAAGAGTGTATTTTTCCGGAAGTTAGTGTGGCTAAAGTGAAATATGTCAGATACACAATGAGAGGAGACAATTCTATTCCTTAAAACCATGGTGTTCAGAAAACAACCATAAGGGGAAACTTGGAAATATCAGTGGAAAAAATGACTTGCTGTGTCATTCCGGGGCAGTGGACATGCTGATCTGTGGAATATCCTTACCCAGTACATGCCCTATATTGTGGTTTTACTTCTTGAAGTCCCCCTTGAATCAGATTCAATAACTGGACATGGATGAACTTCAGAAAGCACAAGGCAAGTGCAAAGACAGACAGACAGACTCCCTCTCACTCTCTGCAAAGGCAAAGCCTTCATCTGAACCCAAAAGAAACCCCAAGTACATGTGCAAATTTTTTTTTGCTGGAGAAATACCATTAAAATGAGCAAAATTAGTTGCACAAATGAAGTCACACCATGCTGTTGGGCAGCAGCAGAAAGTGCTGAAAGAGAGAGAAAAATGGAATTGGAAAGGAGATGATGATGACTGAGGATTTTGACCCATTAAAAAGCCATAATAATTCACCTAATATGTCCAGGGAAGATACTGTTTGTTTTCTCCCTAAAACTTGTTGAAGGCAACAAGATGCTAAAGAATATTGTTTGAACTTCAGATTTGCTTCCAGTGCTTCTCTTTTATCCTATTAATTCCTTAGAAACTGTGGAGCTCAGACCAACTTTTCTCCAGTGATACTTTTGCTCTGATGGAATAAAATAGAACTATCATTTTCTGCCCCGGGTCTGACAGCAAATTAATTCCATGTGTGCTCCTCATTAGTCAGTTGTTTCCTAGTCAGGAAGGTTAGGGCTCAGGAGAGCTGCCCTGGTGTCATGGCTTGTCCCAAGGGTTGGTTTTCCCCACGCTGGAACCTCTCATGGTGAGATGACATTACACTCATCACTCCTCAGCATCACATGCCCAACGTTTCCAAATGCCCTTATAAACCTGCATAAAAGGCAATTCTAACATTAATTCTAATGTTATCCATAAAGCCAACCTTTTGCCTTTTTTTTTCCCCTTTGGTGTTCCTCAGAAGCTTGAAGGGAGAAGGAAAAAGAATGTGATGGCAGAGAGGTTTTAATCCTCTACTGCAGCTCCTTCTTGTCATACCCAGGGCTCTGCCTATCACCACATCTGGATTTAAGATATAATTTGCTCACAGATCAGGTTTGCACAAGTTTCTGGCTGTTGTTTTGCTCTCAGACTTGCTTTTCTTGCCTCATTGCTTTTTATCTGGGGACTCTCCCCTCTTTCTCCAAGACAGGGATGGGTTTGTCTGCTGGTATCAGCTGGACTTCTCTCAACTCTCTTCTTCCTTGAGACTGCAGAGCTCTTGAGCAGCGACGAATTTTAGTTTCTGCTGTTTCCATCTGTGGCACATGGTTTAATCCCCTGTGTACTTAAAAGTGCTGTGGTCTCAATTTCATTTGTGAGCTTAATATACTGGTGTCCGGGTGAAGCTTAATGGGCTGTGCTAGACAGGAGGACAGGGCAGATGATCGAGCTGTCCCTTCTGGCCCCCAGCTTTATGAAGCCTGCCTAACTGATATTGAGCCATAAATCAGCATCAACAAATTAAATGGGAGACCACAGTCTCTCCTCCACACACACCTGCTGACCATAAAAGTGGGGGAGGAGGGGCTGAGTGCTGAGGGGATACAGCAGTTGCCAGCCCAAATCCAGCCGTGGATGACTGAAGGTTTTTACTGACTGCAGGATTTGTAGCAGCCTTTGTGTAATGAGTTTGGTGGCCTCTGTCCATTTCCCAGTGAGCATAAAAAACTCAACACCCTTTTAATAGCTCCCATAAACTGGCATAGGCTCTCCTTTTTGGAAGTTTTGTTCATATCAGCATAAGGGTACATGGGCTGAATAATGATTTTCCTTGTGTTGTTGACTGGCTTGGGGGAAAAACAAGGGTTTTTGTGTTTCACAAGTGACAGCTTCCCAAAAGCCACCAATTCTTACTGAAGTGAGCTGAGCTGCACTGCTTGCACAGAATACAGTAAACACAGACCCTCCAAAAGCACCTTGACGTGTTAAATTCAGGTTCTTAACTTCATTTGTTTTGAATATATATTAAAAAAAAATTCACCAGGAAAACAGCTTCATGGACTGGAAATATTAAATAAATAAATAAATAAATGGAACAAACCCACAGCAAATATTTTCATTTTCAGATTGACTTGAAAATTTAGAAGCCCCACCAGGTCAATTTCCCACCAGGGAAAAAAAAAAAAGGATAGCTGTGCTCATGTTTCTGCCCTGGCCAGGTAGTCCAAGTTATTTAAGAGTCTGAAGTAACAGTACAAAACCAGACAGTCCTGCACTGTCCACTCGACACCCATGGGACATATCCAGTCACCAAGACAATTCATCCATCCCATTCCTTGCCTCTGGCTGTTTGCTGGGCACCAAAAGACCCTCACTTTTGGCATACCCAGCAAGACATCACAGGGTCCACAGGAAAACTGGCAGGCCTTCCAGCCTGTTCCCTGGATATTTCCAAGCATCCCTAAAAAAAAAAAAAAAAGCGGACAGAATAAATGGTTTTGAAGGTGATGGACTGTTTTGGCTGCTCAGAAGAAGTGGGAGCACTGAGCACAGCCCTAGAAGCAGTCAGACACGTGCAAGTGTCTGGATATTCATGGTAACATGAGGGAAGAGGTCTCTGAAGGGACCTTCACACACACACAGAATGCACTGAGCTGGGAGGGACCCACAAGGCCCATCCAGTCCAGCTCCTGGCCCTGCACAGACACCCCAACAATCCCACCCTGTGCATCCCTGAGAGCGTTGTCCAAACTCTCCTGGAGCTCTGGCAGCCTTGGGGCTGTGCCCATTCCCTGGGGAGCCTGGTCAGTGCCCACCACCCTCTGGGGGAAGAACCTTTCCCTGATATCCAAACTAAACCTCCCCTGACACAGCTCCAGCCGTTCCCAGGTCCTGTCCCTGGTACCAGAGAGCAGAGCTCAGTGCCTGCCCCTCCTCTTCCCCTTGTGAGGAAGTTCCTCAGCAGGCACTTAATTCTTCATGCAGAGAAGTGGTTTCCTCCAACCATTGCACAGCTCTAGGGAGCTCCCTCTGCACAGAAAGACTTTGCAGGGCATTTGAGTAAAATCAGGTAACGGGGCTCTGGCAACCCTGTTTCTTCCCCCACCTCCAGTGGCCCCATCCCTGGCCTTGCATCATTCCCAGGCGCTGGCAGTGGGGTGTGCAGAGCTTGCACAAGAGGAGCTCAGCCCTGGCACGCTCAGCTGGGCATGTTTGGCCCACAGGTGCTCAGCCTGACGTCCTCCCAGCTGCAGCCAAACCTCTCCATTGTCTGGAAGCGGGGCTGGCCGGGAGCAGGAGGGAAGTGTGGCACTGGCAGTTGTTGCTCCAAGGAGGGGAGAGGGTGACTGTGCCATTAATCCTTCCCAACCCAACCGATGCGTGGGGGGTGATGGCTTTACGGGCACAGGTGCCATGGTGGTGCCAAGCCTTTCCCCACACAACACCTGCTGCAGGACCCCCTCGGCTCACTCACAGACATGCAAACATGAATCTCATTGACCAAGAGCTGAACTCTAGTAAAAATCACTTTATGGCCTTCTTTGTGATCATTGCAATGAAGCCAGATTTCATCTGGCTTT